>JAAMPC010000166.1:0-65377 GCA_016771965.1 Brassica carinata
GGAAGCAGAAGACAATAGTCCGTCACAGGTCGTAGAAGAAAAGATTCAAAGTATAAATTCTGAACACTATGAAGAACAGGAAATTCTTCTAAATCAAGAAAAGCACATTCAGGTACTTCCATTGTGTTGCCACTTTATGGCTTTGAGAGATTTAACACCATATTGTGAAAATGGATGCTTTTGTATCTTCTATTCCCAGTATAGCTTTCACAAGTTAGAAGGAGCTTGAGTTTTGTTTAAATGCCTGCAGGAATTGAAGCAAACTTTATACACTACGAAAACGGGAATGAAACTACTGCAGAAGAAGTATCAAGAAGACTTTCTTCACCTAGGTGTCAACTCAGATCATGTTCTTGCTATGTCCTTGTTCAGGCCTCAAGTTTATTTAGTGAAAACATAACGTGTCATCGTTTTGGGCTGTCACACAGGCACGCATTTGAACGGTTTAGCTTACGCGGCTACGGGATACAAAAGAGTTCTTGAAGAGAACCGCAAATTGTACAACCTAGTGCAGGACCTAAAAGGTAACTTCACAGAACAAAATGATTTGTGTCAGTAAACTTGTAGGATCTTGAATCAGTTCCTTTTAGTCCCTTTATCTGCGTAAAGACCTCACACTTGGTATTTCTTAGGAAACATACGGGTGTACTGTCGGGTTAGGCCATTCATGCCCGGCCAACCAACTAGTTTGAGTACCGTGGAAAACATAGAAGAAGGGACTATCACGATCAGAGTGCCATCAAAGTATGGGAAAGAAGGACACAAACCATTCATGTTCAACAAAGTCTTTGGTCCTTCCGCAACACAAGGTTATAGAAGGCCTTAATTTTATGGTCCTATAATGTTTATTTGAGTCTGTTTATCTGTGAATAACATTAGTGAAATGAATCCTTGGTTCTTCAGAGGAAGTGTTTTCAGACATGCAGCCTTTGGTACGGTCGGTTCTTGATGGCTACAATGTCTGCATCTTTGCTTACGGCCAAACCGGGTCCGGGAAAACTTTTACCATGGTAATAGCTGCTACTATACTTGTCGTGCGATCATTCGTAGATGATTAGATTGTTGTTGATTCAATATGCTATGGAGTTTTTGGAATCTTTCTACAACACCAAATTCCTAAATTTCCGAACTATTCTAGTCAGGGCCTAAGGAACTGACTGAAGAAAGCCTAGGTGTGAACTATAGGGCCCTAGCAGACCTGTTTCTCTTATCGGATCAAAGAAAAGACACGACCAGCTACGAAATATCGGTTCAGATGCTTGAAATTTACAACGAGCAAGTCAGAGATCTACTTGCCACAGATGGCCAGACTAAAAGATATCCTTTCGATTTAGCTTTACTGTTTAGTCATCTTTCAAGAACTATGAGATATTTTGATTTTGTTGATCCTTAACTCTTGATTACGTTGGAAATCAGAAACAACTCGCACAATGGAATTAACGTTCCGGAAGCAAATCTAGTGCCTGTCTCATCGACGGCTGACGTTATACAGCTGATGGATGTGGGACAAATGAACCGTGCAGTGAGCTCTACAGCCATGAATGATAGAAGTAGTCGATCTCACAGGTTTGGTTTTCCTTTTATTCTTTTTTGAATACCCGTTGCATAACTCGTTTTAATCCCAATATTCTTCATATATTTGGCAGCTGTGTCACTGTCCATGTTCAAGGCAGAGACCTCACATCTGGGGCTATCCTCCATGGTTCTATGCATCTGGTTGATCTTGCAGGAAGCGAGAGAGTGGACAAGTCCGAGGTGACTGGAGACAGGCTGAAGGAGGCTCAACACATCAACAAGTCCCTTTCGGCTCTTGGAGATGTTATCTCTTCACTTTCCCAGAAGAATGCTCATGTGCCATACAGAAACAGTAAACTCACCCAGCTGCTTCAGGACTCCCTCGGTAAAGCTCTTAAAATCCTCATAACTCGTTGCATTTGTGTATCTATATACTCGCACTCTAATCTTATACAAAACATATACTTATATTCCATCCAACTTGTGTTTGTATGCTATCAGGAGGATCAGCCAAGACGCTTATGTTTGTCCACGTTAGTCCAGAAGCTGAAACTGTTGGAGAAACTATAAGCACTCTAAAGTTTGCTGAACGAGTAGGGAGTGTTGAGCTAGGCGCTGCTCGTGTGAACAAAGATAACTCAGAGGTCAAGGAGCTTAAAGAACAGGTCTTTAAAAAATACACTAAGACCATATTTGCTGTTTCCGTTCATCTTGGCCATTAGTATCGTGTCACTGATCTGATTATGTTCTCGGGGGATTTCAGATTGCTAATCTTAAAATGGCTCTAGCGAGGAAAGGCAATGGTAATGGTAACGAGGCCCAACCAAACCCTCCACTACAAAATCATGAGAGAATATCGAGAAGAAGATCACTTGAAACTCCTATCTTTCGACCCAAACTTCCTACCATGGGAAACGCACCAAGCAACCTTAGGCCCCAAGTTATGGATCTAAGTGGACCAGAGGTATGTATGCTTTGTTTCAACAAAGTTGCTCAACAATTCATGACATTTGCGTATATTATATGCAGGCTTTTAGTGATACTGCATCTTCAAGAAGACACAGCTTAGATCTCCATGAGCTAATGAAGTCTTCTATTCCGTCTTGGCCGAGGCAAACTCTCGACATAAACGAAGAGGATAGAGAATTTAAGTCAGGGGAGTGGATAGATAAACACACAGAGTTGAATCAAGATGATAATTTACTTTCCCCAGATAAATTCTACCAGTCAATGACTCCTCAACAACTGTATGTTACTTGCATTCCACTTAGCCAAAAACCATTTTCCTACTTTATATCTTTATCTACACCTTATTGTTGATGCCTAACATCTTTTCAAATGACAGAAACGGTGGGAAACAAGACTTCGAAGTTCAGAGTATTACAGATAACGAATCTGATGGCGTAGCAAGCGACTGCTCAGATTCTGATTTGATGTGGCGACTGAACGTTCAAGTGAATGTGCCCAGAGTTTCTAATAAACAAAGTTCAGCAAACCCCAAACCAAAGAAGATTAAGCCAAAAACGACCAAAGTCTCAGAAACCAGGTAATACATCTATAAATTGTTATTGACTGTTTGTAGTATATTTTTCTGTTGTTGGCTTGATGAGGAACCTTTGTCTTTCTTGTGGCAGAAGTTTAATTCCATCGCTGATACCAGCACCAAGCAAGAGACCTCCTAACACCGTGAGTTTGCAGCCGCAGCGACCAACCAGAGATGGAAGACGCAGACTGAGTTTAGGCAAGTGAACATGTTTTCACCAGTTTTTGTAAAGAGTTATATCAATGAGACGAAAGAAAAAAAAAAGATTTGTTTTTGTATATTGTGAGCAGGCTCTCTCTGTTTGTTCAAAAGACAAAATCTCAAATTTGCTGTTTCGAGTGTACAAAGAATCATTCCTTTTATACAATCTTCTTTGGTTTTCTCACTTATGTATATGCATATATAATTTGATTTTGTTTAACCAAGTAAAAGGGGGACAGATTTAAAATAATTCTTGTGATCATTCAAAGCATATATCACAAGAATTTGCAGACAGATTTAACAAAACATTCCTTAATTTTTTAATGTTTTCACACATTGAAAAGACATTAAAACGCACTGATTTTTAATAATTTTAACCCAATAATAGTTCTACTCAATTAATTCTTTTGTTTTTTTTTGGCTTTTTCATTTTTCTTCTTCTACTTACCTTTTTAAACTCCTAGAACGTGTCAGTTACTACCCAGAATACAATAATTTTTTTTAAAAAAATATTTGATTAATTATGATATTGGAACGAAGAGAATATTACAAAGACGATTTTATAATCGACAATTCTACCACCATATGAGAATACGCATCTGACTACACTGCTCCGAACTATCATATGAGATTCATGTTTGATGATACGCCCTGCATTAAGCTGAAGATCTCTTATAATATGTTTCTCCATAATCTACATAATTTAATATTTTTTGGATCTAAAACTCCAAATCTTCGGGCGTAAAAACATTAATGAATCCTTAGTCAAATCCATGGACTAAAAAGTTTCCACAACAATACAATTATTTAAAGGCTGAGTTTGAGTATATCCTTCATGGGCCTTCATAGTTTTGGGTAGCATTAATGGGCTACGCCTTAAGAAGCCTTGCTTAGTTGCTTCTATAAGTTGGGTTAGACAGTTGTAAAGAAGATAGCCTTGAGTCAAAATAGCGTTGTAAAAAGCGTTACATTCATTTTGAAAGTTGAAAAGCATTTTTTTTTGTCGCAGCCATCATGAGTTGATTCCATACGTCTCATTGTGTTTGAGTTATAAGCTGAAATATATGAATGGAACATTAGAAACCATAAAACAAATTTCTTTCAATGTAACACATTTTGATACAACGGGAGCATTCTAGTGAACCTAAGAGATTTTGATCATTTGTAGTTTTTCAAACGGTTTTTGGTTATTGTTTTTCTAAAAACTATTTTTTTTAATACCAATCAAAATTTTGAGAAAATGGATTCCCTAGAGTATAGAGAAAGCAGATTTTGTAATCAATTACCGTATTTTCCTGATTTTCTCCACAATGCACATTGGGTTTTGGATTTTTGTTATTAAGGGTTTGACTGAAATGCAGTGGTTGCGGGAGTTTGCGGATACGGATGGTTGCGGTTTCTACCGATTTTAAGAGATTTGTACGACTGGTACTGCGGTTAGAAATTGGTGAGTTTGTGTGATACTTATAACTGGTTAACGACCAAATACAGCAGCGGTTAATAATAAATTATTAATATTTATTGTAAAAATATCAAAAATCATAAGATATATATAAATTATAGTTAGAAATTTATAGTTTAAAATTATAGAAAATATTTTTTATTTAAAATTTTATAATATTAATTAAATTAAATAGATATATTTTAGTATTTTTATAATTCCAATTTAAAATTTGTATTGAATATTTTTATTTTTGGATTTATATTGTTTTGAAAAAAAAGAAAAAAAATTATCCTCCTGCAACCGCCCGCAACCACAAACGCTACCTGGAACCAGCTTTTGAATTTAAAAGGTTTAGAGCGATTTGAAGCGGTTTAGAGCGGTTTGGGTGATTGTTGCAAAACGCCAACAACCGCTGCCAATCACAAATGTTGCGTTTGCGGGTGGTAGCGGGGAAACCAGTCGTGCTCTAAATATGGAATATTTGTTTATTTATGTATTGATATATACTATTATTTGCGACGTGATTTTTTGCAACGGAGCTCTCACGTTAAATGTTATAGTGATTAATATCGTTTATACCCTCGATGAATAAAATATATAAATAAAGTAAAAAAAAAATAATTTATTTGATTATAGAATTGATTAAAATTAATAATAGTAAGAATTATCCAAAATTTAAGAATATATTTTAAAGTAAAAAGATAATTTCTATATATGTTGTGTTATTATCTGAAAAAAAAATCTTTTAATAAAAGTTAGATAAAACATAAAACATATAACTAAGTATTAATCAAATAGAATTCTTAAATTTTATATGATTGAAAAGAGAATATTAAGTGACTTTTAAGATTTATTTATATATAATGAATATAGAGTACAAAGAAATTTTCAAGAAACTTATAATATGTAATAATTTGCAAAAGAAAATAAAAATAAAAATTTATCATTATATTCTTTTAATTAGCAATACATTTCTTACTAAGTAATATAAAACTGAAGTGATAACTACATAATAAATTTCTTGAATTTGTGATCCCTTTTGCTTTACACATGAACCAGAGATCCTAAAACAGCAAGATGTAAATAGACGATGACTCTAACCTTTACACATGACATGATATGGTGATAAAAAATATGACCAGTAGAGAACATATGCTGTAGATTCGATACTACGCTGGACTAGTAGAACAAAATCAACGTGTATAAAACACACATTTATACTATATGGTAACTATTTCGAAGTTTTATATGGACAATAATACTTGAGGTGACACATAAGCATAGATTCGTATTGTTTGTTTGGGAAGACAATGAACTCATCTTTGCATTTGATGTCATCATTTGAACAAAATCTGCAGATTCGATGTAGTCTAAAGCGGGCGCCTTTGGCTGCAGTCCCTATATCCTTGTATAAAATCTGGAGATTATCTTTTCTATTCCATCATATTATGTTCCTTATTGTTTGTTTTCTAATATGTAAATTCAAATGTAATATATGTATGATTGTTATACATATTTTGATATCCATATACTTTATACTTTAGTATTTTATTAAATACTGCAAATTATAAGTTATTGGATATGTCTTCGTTGACGTGGACATGAAAAATATGTACATCGGTCGAACAAAACGTAGATGAGAAAGTTGTGTACATGTGAATGAGGTTTAGCAAATCTAGAGTGCACAAATAAAAGTTTATGATTAAATCAAGAGAATTATTCTGCATATTTTAAGAATCTTCATAAACGACCATGTAGTTGGTTAAGCTAGAGTTAGTTTAGGTTGTAATTACTTAAAAAGAATTTTCACATCATATTAATTCAATTCATAAATATGTAAATAAACATATAATAACAGTATAAAAATCTAATTTTTTTTCTTGTTGTTTTGATATCCATATATATATATATATATATATATATATATAATACTCCCTCTGTTTCTAAAATATCAATATTCTAAGATTTTCACATATATTAAGAAAACACATTAAATTTGCATAATTTTTTGTTATTATCTTTTTCCCACAATTTTAAGCCAATAAAAATCCAATAAGTGTAACTAAGTTTTTTGAAATTTGTAATTATTTAATAAAACATGTATTGAAAATGCAAAAAATAGATCTTTTAGAAACAAAAATTTTCTCTAGAATATAGATCTTTTAGAAACAGAGGGAGTACTTTATTATTTTAATTATAATTTATTGGATATGTGTTTGTGGACATGGACAAAGAAAGTATGCTTTTCAAAAAATTAAAGTATGTTTGCGGATATGAGATGAGCACGGCGAGGGGCGGGCTGACTGGAGTGACATATCTCGTGGTGGAGGATTGCAACGAACTCGATCCACCGTAGCTTCACTGAGTTCATCTACGACGATGCCGAGATCAGAATCCATGGTGTGTTTCATCGTCAGTCCAGGAGGAGGAGCTGACTCGTTTCTTCTCCAGCGACTATCTCGTCTTCTCCGATGGTTTTCTTGCCGGAATCTGTCGAGATTAACTCATCAACAAAAAGTTTGATTTTTGATTGGTGGGTTATAGATTTCACATCAGTATTCAATAGTATACCAATGTTTCAACGAGAAAAACTTCCGTAAAGACACAAAGTTGAATCAAGATGATAATTTACTTTCCCCAGATAAATTCTACCAGTCAATGACTCCTCAACAACTGTATGTTACTTGCATTCCACTTAGCCAAAACCATTTTCCTACTTTATATCTTTATCTACACCTTATTGTTGATGCCTAACATCTTTTCAAATGACAGAAACGGTGGGAAACAAGACTTCGAAGTTCAGAGTATTACAGATAACGAATCTGATGGCGTAGCAAGCGACTGCTCAGATTCTGATTTGATGTGGCGACTGAACGTTCAAGTGAATGTGCCCAGAGTTTCTAATAAACAAAGTTCAGCAAACCCCAAACCAAAGAAGATTAAGCCAAAAACGACCAAAGTCTCAGAAACCAGGTAATACATCTATAAATTGTTATTGACTGTTTGTAGTATATTTTTCTGTTGTTGGCTTGATGAGGAACCTTTGTCTTTTCTTGTGGCAGAAGTTTAATTCCATCGCTGATACCAGCACCAAGCAAGAGACCTCCTAACACCGTGAGTTTGCAGCCGCAGCGACCAACCAGAGATGGAAGACGCAGACTGAGTTTAGGCAAGTGAACATGTTTTCACCAGTTTTTGTAAAGAGTTATATCAATGAGACGAAAGAAAAAAAGATTTGTTTTTGTATATTGTGAGCAGGCTCTCTCTGTTTGTTCAAAAGACAAAATCTCAAATTTGCTGTTTCGAGTGTACAAAGAATCATTCCTTTTATACAATCTTCTTTTGGTTTTCTCACTTATGTATATGCATATATAATTTGATTTTGTTTAACCAAGTAAAAAGGGGGGACAGATTTAACAAAATAATTCTTGTGATCATTCAAAGCATATATCACAAGAATTTGCAGACAGATTTAACAAAACATTCCTTAATTTTTTTAATGTTTTCACACATTGAAAAGACATTAAAACGCACTGATTTTTAATAATTTTAACCCAATAATAGTTCTACTCAATTAATTCTTTTGTTTTTTTTTGTCAACATCTACTCAATTAATTCTTTTGAAGTTTAAAATTTATCATTATAAAAGTTCACTGAAACGTAATATTGTGAAATATTTTTATCGAAACTTTTATTTTAACAAAACAAAGGGAATAATAGTTTTGAGATTTGCAAATAGTATTACAAACTTTATATCTTACCAATTTCAGTATCTTAACAACCTTGAAACTAAGGCTACATTTATGAAGATCTAAAAATACTGCCCTAAACCTAAATAAAAATCACAACGCTAACTAAACAATCAACATGAAGTAACAATATGGAAAGATTTGAGATTCATAACATGGATTAATATATAAGTCATAGAAGTTTGTTTATCTTTGTAACTGCTCTGGAGTTTGGTTGCTTGTAGTTGATGTTGAAGTGTTGATAGCTTCAGAGGGTGGAACCATACCCCACTTCCCTTCAGCCTCAGTAGGTTCTATCACCTTAACTGACCCGTCATTCAAACCAACCGCAAACTGGTTTGGCTCTTGCGGGTGAGCTGCCACAACTAAAGGAGACAAACCTTGGTTCCTGTCACACCAAAGAGAGTTAATATAGAGAACCAATGTCATGTTTCAAAGTCTTTCCAAGTCAAATAAGAAGATTCAAGAAGGAATCCTACACTGATTTAAGTTTAAAAAGCTAATGAAACGTTGGATAAAGCACTTACCCTTGAGGCAAGTAGGCAGATGGAGAGATACGGCATCTTAATCCAAGTGTGTCTGCGTCGAACACTCCAATGTTACCATCACGGAAAGTGGTGTAGATCAACTGGCTGTTACATGCATACACTGCTGAAGATATATGAGAAGACAACGAGTCTTGAGGATTCCACTGTGACATGAAAACAACAAAACACAAGTCACTACAAAACTCAGAACAAATAATTAATCTTGCATTTCCATATATGGATTTAGAGAGATGATCTCATATTATACCTGTCGGATACATTCCATCTTGAAGCATCAAATATCGCTAGCTGTGTCTCGTGGACTGCGAGGATACGGATCTGATCCACGTGAAACTGAACACGCGTGTCTCCAATGGCGACTTTTCCTGCTGGCATTTGTATTGCAACGGATTTTCTCTTCTCCCATGTGTCAATGCTCCAAAAGCATATCTAAGAGAAGACAGAGTAAGCATCTTCATAAATCAGATAATCTAACGGGTTGAGATATTTTTACTACATGATACAGCAACACACCTGTGCATCAGCACCAGATGAAACCAAGATATTGAGGGTTGTAGAAAATGCCAAGCCAGTGATGCGTTTCTGGTGACCCTTTAGCTTTGACTTGACCTGATGAAACACAAATGGAAGTGGAGTGAGGTCGTTCATATAGTTTAAAGGCAATATCTAGCAAGGAAGAAATCAATTGTGAAGCTATAACAACCACTGACAAGTTTTAATGGTTGGCACTATCGACTACTTACCTCATCCACTCGGACATTATAGATGTGAATGGTGGAGTCCTCCATTCCAATGGCAATGATGTTGTTGTCCTGAGGATGGAACGCCAAAAATGATGATGGAGGTGGAGGTGGCATGAATGTTGTCATCACCTATAGGGCCAACAGGTTTCTTTAAATATTAGAACCACCAAAAGAGTTTTCTAGTATACTAGTAACCGAACATTTTCAGCTAGAGATTGTGGCTTTAGTACTCTTTTTAAGCTCATGTGTTCACGAAGATATATACATACCTTAAAAGTCATCATGTTGAACAACGAGACTTTTCCTCCAGCAGCCGACATGACGTAGGAGTCGTTCTTAGAGAGAGCGATGCATGGGTTGGCCTCTTCAAGGTTTACACCAGAGACATCGTTGGTCATGAGAAGACCACTGTTTGGTTGCCAATGCTGAGGAACCGCAGCAGCAGTTGCCTGCATGATAAACGGTACTTAAAATAACATGCATTGACCTCTCTCTCTCTAGCCCTATTTTATGGTTACCTTTCCACTGGGGTTTTGTTCATTGCGAACCCACTTCCAGAGCCTCTGAATACCGTTAAATCCTAGTGCCAAGATTCCAGCGCCGGAATTCGTATACAGAAGCCGAACGACCTGATAAGCCATGCAACAAGAGAAACATAAGCCTTTTTTTTTCTTAATATAAAACATATTTCTGGTGAAGTTAATTGCGCAAACCTTTGTGGAAGAACCAGTGGTATCGGGTAAAGTGGTGTGGCGACACTGGGCAGGGTCCAAGATTTCAGCTAACTGCCAAGGTTTTGGTTTGTCTGCTGAGTCATCGATTCTTGGCTTTGAGGGGTCAACTCCATTCTTGAGGGTTTGCCACAACAAAAAAAGTATAAGCAATTATTCTTAAACACAAGAAAACAAATTTTCGACAAATGGAATTTAATTTCATTTTCTCAACAGTAAAATAATGATTAATAAAAATGGCTAGAGAAAATAACATTTAAAATGTATGATTTACCACGATTGGTGAAGGTCTAGCAGGAGAGCCTCGTTCAACTTTACAGCTGACAGATGCAACAGAAGCACCAGGAACCTAACAGAATATCAAAATATGTAAACGAGGCAGCTTGCTACAACAGTGGATGTAAATAAAGGAATTATATACCACAAAGTTGGGAAACATTACAGCTTTACTTAAAGAAGAATCGGCTGGAGTCCTCATCTTTTCGAAAGATGAAGTTTCCATAGCTCTCAGAGATCGGAAACCAGCTTGGTTTGCTAGGATCTTGAATCCGTTGTCTGCAGTAGTAACGGCTAGAAGATTTCCTTCCCTGTTAAACCTCAAACGAGGAAGAGCCTGAAGTTGAAACAAGTTAGCATCCAAATCTAAAAAGACGAAGCAAAGGAAATAATCTGTGGGACTAACCGGAAGTCCACCTTCAGCATCAGTGCTAGTCAGAACATTGATGTTGTCCATATCCCAGAACTTGATTTGCGCATCTTCACCAACAGCCAGAAAGTGGTTCTTTGAGGTATCAAACTGAACCATACCTGCCAGCTTTTTCTGAAACCAAGATAGGTCCTTTTAATTGATCCTTCTTGATTGTTTGTCCTCCAACAATAGATAAATCTGCAAATAACAATCAAGTAGCTGATTCTCAAGTTCTTATCAACAAAACCAGAAAGAAAAGGTGAAATAAAGTGATAAAGATGAAATCTTTATTTGATGAGATTATAATATAGGATACAAAAAAGGTTTTGGGAATTATATGATTGAGTAGATGGGTAGAAAGCTGGGTAGAAAGATGGATAGAAGAAAGCTGGAGAGGAAATCATAGAATCAAAACAAGTCTCGACCAATCTGCGTTCATGGTGATGAAGGAAGAAGGAGAGAGTTTCAAAGTTAGGATTGGAAAATTTGGGAAAGTAAAAGTAAATCTGAGATTTGAAATCGTGATTGGAGAGAGAATATGGGAGTATATGATTTTTTGATAAATAAGAAATAGTATTTGAATTATAATCAGTTAGTTTTTTAGTTAGATTGTAGTTGGATCTAGTTTGAGGGCATAAAGGACAATGCACAATGATAAAGTGCCTCACCAGCAATTGGTGTCTATGTGTGCAATTCATAAGTCATAATGTGTTTTAGAAAGTAAAAAAAATCTTTAATAATAAGGGGATATCATGGGAAATTGAAGATGTAAGTATATAAAAGAAACCTGCAAAGAGAGGATAGAAACTAAAGGGCTTGCAATGCAGATTTCTATTAAGACTGTCAAGGGGAAAAACATAAACCTTGAGGTGGAGGATAGCTCCAATACCATCGACCTCAAGGTCTATGGCCCCACCCGTCAACTGGTTCTTGGTTTGAATCCAGATGCCGATCCAAGTGCTGATGCAGTCATGCGGATTTTTGTATCGACTATAACGGAGAAAACCTTCATCCTACAAGTGAAGGGGTCCGATACCATTCAAAAACTCAAGACCATGATCCATGATCAGGGAGGCCTACCTGTGGACCAGCTGAATCTTAACTTTCTTGACACCAACCTTGAAAATAGTCGCACCGTAGCTTACTGCAACATCAAGCCGGACTCCAATCTTGTCATTGTGCAGCCTGGTTGCATTTGCTAAACGTCTCTCTTTGTTTTCCAAAATATTATCAGTATTGCTTTTGATATTTCCAAACACAACTAGCTGTTTAAAGGGGTTCAGTTTGGGAACTTTATTTTGGTAAAACATTTTTAATGGCTTAAAATATCTTTTTAAGTTAGTTTTATCAACTTTTAATTTTCTGTTACCATGTTATCGTCAATTCTTGGCAGAAAATAGAAGAAAATGATCAGAAGCTGAAGAAATTAAGAAAAAAAAAACATCAAACTAGAGGATATATATTCTTTCTCAGAAATTCCAAGATGATTAGTAGTTGGAATATTATGTGAAAATTTGACACTCTTGCAAAAGAGATCTTATTACCAGTCTTTTAATTCCTAACAATCAATCAACTGACAAAAAGGCAACACTCAAATCATATAATGTGTGGATTATGACGCCAAACCTTCATGAAAGGCAAACTCATTTTCATACCAATGGTCCTCTTTGACATCCTCCTCCATTGCTAAGTGCAAGGTCTTTCAACATACTCTCGTCACAAAGTTTTTAACCTTGTGAGCAAGTTTATGAGTTAAATTTTTTTTTTTACGGTTTGTATTTGAATGATTCAAAATGATATTTTAATCGGCCAGAAAAAAGAAGAAGAAAAGAAACTGCTTCTCAAAATTAGGTTCTCCAGGTTTTGAGATAGAAGAGAGAGAAAGAGAGAAAAGTAGATCTAAAGCTGGGTCCGGCGAGCAGCCGGCGCGTGAGCGTGCGTGCCGTCGCCGGAACCCCTTCGGTGACCGTAAAAGTTCTGGTCTTCGCTTCTATCGGGTTTCCTCTCTTCTCCGCCTTGCCCGAGCTCTGGAGTCAGTCCCTTCGTGGCGTTTCTGAACCTGGAGTAATGGCGTGGTTGCGGTGGGGTTTGTCGCGGTGAGGCTTCTCGTCTGTATATTGGTGTGCTGTCTTCGAGAGGCGGAGGCTCCTACAGCTTCGTCGACATCGGTTCTCGTGTCCGGAAGGTGGAGGCTTCGTTAGATCTGCTGTCGTCGGTTTTGTCACCGGAGGGTAAAGGCTTCTCAGTCTTGCGCTGTTGGTTCTAGTTGGTCCGTATTCGTTGGATCTGTTTTGAGGGCGTCGGTGCCCGTTTCTGTGTTCGCGGTTCTCGGTTCGTGTGTTATTGGGGTCATCGATCTGTTTACTCGGATGAAGCTCTCGTTGAAGACGATGAAGCTCTCTGGTGAACGATGATGAAGCTCGGAAGAAAAGTGTTGGTTTCGTCGGAGGTTAGCCGGTCTCATGAGCTCCGACGGGAAGAGGTTTGCGGTGGAGTAGTTCCGGCGACGGTAAGATCTAAAAATACTGCCCTAAACCTAAATAAAAATCACAACGCTAACTAAACAATCAACATGAAGTAACAATATGGAAAGATTTGAGATTCATAACATGGATTAATATTATAAGTCATAGAAGTTTGTTCATCTTTGTAACTGTTCTGGAGTTTGGTTGCTTGTAGTGGATGGTGAAGTGTTGATGGCTTCAGAGGGTGGAACCATCCCCCATTTGCCTTCAGCCTCAGTCGGTTCTATCACCTTAACTGAACCGTCATTCAAACCAACCGCAAACTGGTTTGGCTCTTGCGGGTGAGCTGCCACAACTAGAGGGGACAAACCTTGGTTCCTGTCACACCAAAGAGAGTTAATATAGAGAACCAATGTCATGTTTCAAAGTCTTTCCAAGTCAAATAAGAAGATTCAAGAAGGAATCCTACACTGATTTAAGTTTAAAAAGCTAATGAAACGTTGGATAAAGCACTTACCCTTGAGGCAAGTAGGCAGATGGAGAGATACGGCATCTTAATCCAAGTGTGTCTGCGTCGAACACTCCAATGTTACCATCACGGAAAGTGGTGTAGATCAACTGGCTGTTACATGCATACACTGCTGAAGATATATGAGAAGACAACGAGTCTTGAGGAATCCACTGAGACATGAAAACAACAAAACACAAGTCACTACAAAACTCAGAACAAATAATTAATCTTGCATTTCCATATATGGATTTAGAGAGATGATCTCATATTATACCTGTCGGATACATTCCATCTTGGAAGCATCAAATATCGCTAGCTGTGTCTCGTGGACTGCGAGGATACGGATCTGATCCACGTGAAACTGAACACGCGTGTCTCCAATGGCGACTTTTCCTGCTGGCATTTGTATTGCAACGGATTTTCTCTTCTCCCATGTGTCAATGCTCCAAAAGCATATCTAAGAGAAGGCAGAGTTAGCATCCTCCTAATCAGGTAATCGAACGGGTTGAGATATTTTTACTACAGGACAACAACAAGACGCAGCATAACACACCTGAGCATCAGCACCAGATGAAACCAAGATATTGAGTGTTGTGGAAAATGCTAAGCCAGTGATGCGTTTCTGGTGACCCTTCAGCTTTGATTTGACCTGATGAAACACAAATGCAAGTGAAGTGAGGTCGTTCATATAGTTTAAAGGCAATATCTAGCAAGGAAGAAATCAATTGTGAAGCTATAACAACCACTGACAAGTTTTAATGGTTGGCACTATCGACTACTTACCTCATCCACTCGGACATTATATATGTGAATCGTGGAGTCCTCCATTCCAATGGCAATGATGTTGTTGTCCTGAGGATGGAACGCCAAAAATGTTGATGCCGGTGGAGGTGGCATGAATGTGGTCATCACCTATAGAGCCAGCAGGTTTCTTTAAATATTAGAACCACCAAAAGAGTTTTCTAGTATATTAGAACCCGAACATTTTCAGCTAGAGATTGTGGCTTTAGTACTCTTTTTAAGCTCATGTGTTCACGAAGATATATACATACCTTAAAAGTCATCATGTTGAACAACGAGACTTTTCCTCCAGCAGCCGACATGACGTAGGAGTCGTTCTTAGAGAGAGCGATGCATGGGTTGGCCTCTTCAAGGTTTACACCAGAGACATCGTTGGTCATGAGAAGACCACTGTTTGGTTGCCAATGCTGAGGAACCGCAGCAGCAGTTGCCTGCATGATAAACGGTACTTAAAATAACATGCATTGACCTCTCTCTCTCTAGCCCTATTTTATGGTTACCTTTCCACTAGGGTTTTGCTCATTGCGAACCCACTTCCAGAGCCTCTGAATACCGTTAAAACCAAGTGCCAAGATTCCAGCGCCGGAATTAGTATACAGCAGCCGAACGACCTGATAAAGCCATGCAACAGGAGAAACATAAGCCTGTATTTTTCTAAATATAGAACATATTTCTGGTAAAAGTTAATTGCGCAAACCTTTGTGGAAGAACCAGTGGTATCAGGTAAAGTGGCCTGGCGACACTGGGCAGGGTCCAATATTTCAGCTAGTTGCCAAGGTTTTGGTTTGTCTGTTGAGTCATCGATTCTTGGCTTTGAGGGATCAACTCCATTCTTGAGGTTTTGCCACAACAAAAAAAAAAAAGTATAAGCAATTATTCTTAAACACAAGAAAACAAATTTTCGACAAATGGAATTTAATTTCATTTTCTCAATAGTGATTAATAAAAATGGCTAAGAGAAAATAACATTTAATGTATGATTTACCAGCATTGGTGAGGGTCTAACAGGAGAGCCTAGTTCAACTTTACAGCTGACAGATGCAACAGGAGCACCAGGAACCTAACAGAACATCAAAAATGTGTAAACGAGGCAGCTTGCTATGTAAATAAAGGAAATATATACACCACAAAGTTGGGAAACATTACAGCTTTAATTAAAGAAGAATCTGCTGGAGTCCTCATCTTTTCAAAAGCTGAGGTTTCCATGGCTCTCAGAGATCGGAAACCAGCTTGGTTTGCTAGGATCTTAAATCCGTTGTCTGCCGTAGTAACTGCTAGAAGGTTTCCTTCCCTGTTAAACCTCAAACGAGGAAGAGCCTGAAGTTGAAACAAGTTAGCATCCAAATCTAAAAAAGACGAAGCAAAAGGGAAATAATCTGTGGGACTAACCGGAAGTCCACCTTCAGCATCAGTGCTAGTCAGAACATTGATGTTGTCCATATCCCAGAACTTGATTTGCGCATCTTCACCAACAGCCAGAAAGTGGTTCTTTGAGGTATCAAACTGAACCATACCTGCCAGCTTTTTCTGAAACCCAAGATAGGTCCTTTTAATTGATCCTTCGCTTTCGTTCCACTCAACTAGGGAAAAATCTCCATCTTTACTCGTTCCACAAGAGAACAATCTGAAGAAGAAAGAACTTTTAACATTTTAGAAACTAGGAAAGAAGAATTGAGAATGATTTGATAAGCCGTAAGCTGGACAAAAGCCGTACCTGGTCCCATCAGCGCTGTAAAGCATTGTAGTACACCATTTACCGGGAGCATCATAGTCAACTCTGGAACCCATATTATCATAAAGCCACGCCTTTATTTTCCCATCTATGGCCGTTGAAAATATGAACTGAAATCCAAATAAGAACGTGATATATTTTTGGAAAAGAGCAGAATCTACTGCATGATTTATGTCATCTAGTTCACTTTTATGGTACAAAATATTCATGAATACTTAACTCCATTACATTCCTCAAAATATTCACCAGTTAAAATGAAAAAAAAATAGAATGGGTATTCAATTTCATTCCATAACATTCCATGTCATTCCATCAAAAAACAACATTTCTTTGAAAATTCTTCCACTTAAAAGAAGTATTGAAATAAGTAGAATGCTAATTCCATTAAATTCCACTAATTAGTATTCCTTTTACTAATTACCAGTTACAGCCCTAAGTGTTCTTGAAAAAGACGATAAAACAGTATCATAGATGATAGAATACCACACCTGAATGTTCTCTTTGTGATGAGGGCAAATGGAATAAACAGGAGCTTCGTGACCTTCAAAGGTAAAATGCTTCCGACCTGAAACGTCCCATACCTGTTCCACACATCAATCAAGTTAAGACAGCTGCAGTAAAGACGTCTAACAAGGACACCCTGTGATTCATTTTATCACCTTGATTAGCTGATCATCTCCGCAAGTAACTACACACAACTGCCTGTTTGGATTAGCGAAAGCCAGGTCGTTCACAGCACCCATATGGGCATCAACCTGTGAGTTTGAAAAACGTGATCTAAGTTTATGGGATATATTATTACATCGCATTGCTTATCGTACGGATCAAAACGTATGCTCACCTCAGCATGCTGGCGAAGGTCGTTAGGTCCAGAGAAAGCATACAAGTGAATAAGATGCTTCGTATATGCAACCCCTGCACACAAAAAGACTGAGACTGAGAGACCAGAGACCAATTAGAATCCCACAATGCATGAAACGGAACTTACCAATGAAATTTCCATCTGGACTCCATGCAACGCGGGTGACAGACATTGGTGTTTCCTTAGCTATCAAAGCCTGAATGAGTCACAAAAATGATAAGTATAAAGATTCTTGCACAACCAAAAGTTGAAATCAAGACTGTTAGATCAAACACACAAACTACAAAATTTAATAGCAGTAACGACAAACCTGCAACGGAGGTGAGCAATTAGCCATATCCCATATTTTGAATGGCTTTGAAACCAGCTTCTCTCGAACAGCTAGTTCCCATAACGTGATTTCTCCGGTGGCGGATCCGACTGGTGGTAACTCAAATGGTCATCAGAAAGCCAAAGAACAAATAACAGGAATGGTTTAGAAGTTTCAAAACCACCATACCAAGAAGTAGCGTATTTTGCATAGGGTGAAAATCCATGCTCGTCACAGTGGACCCTTGATGCAACGCTAGAGCCGCCTTTAACGGCAAGTCTTCCAGCGACAATGCAGGAGCATGCTGCCTAGGTGCAGGGTATGTCACCTGCAAAATGAATAATGGTTACAAATTTGAGAAAAATGCAAGAATCATACAAACAACTTTCCATAAAAGTAAATAAATTGAGTCACCTCCTCTACAGATGGGGCAGGGCGGAGACGCTTCATTAATTCATGGTCGGGATTCTGATAATCTACTACACCTGGAGTTGCTGGTGGTGTTCTTGGTCTCTTCAAGATTGACACTTTTTGGAAGAAAATTAATTAGTCAGCCTTAGAAGGAAATAAAGTGTCAAAGACCTTTCACAAACTAACCTTGATTCTGAGGCAGGGGAATAGACGCAGGAGTGACAACGGCAGCTTGGACAGTAGAAGCACCAGAGGCAGCAGCCATCCAACTAGCTAAAGCGCCAGCATTAGCAGCAGCAGCAACAGCAGAACCAGGAGGAGGAAAGGGCTACATATAACACAGAGTTCCTCAAAATATTGATTTTCAAAGACTCAAAAACATGAATAATAAAGCAGTCAAACATTTGAGGTTTCTTACACCATGAGCTCCAAGCGAAGGAAAAGCTGTTGGCTTTGTCAAGGTTGTAACTGGCTGATTGACTGGTGAAGGTGCCAGAGGACCATTGGGAACTGCGCATGTGTGGTCTGTGAATAGAGTTTTAATATCTGGGTTTGGCCTAGGATTCTTGCACAGTTGGTGCTGCCAATTAAGGCTGCAAGGAGAACATGTACACAATGAATCCCCCCATCAAGAAAAACATGCAAACCTAACCAGTAACATATACTACTAGACGTGAGGAGAAAACAAGGAAAGGAACAGACCTTTGATTAATCAGAGTCCGCAGTCTGGAAGATCTCAAAGTAGGGAACGTCAATTTGTCACGAAAAAGAGGATTTGCTTCAATTAGTTTCTTTAGCTCGCCTAACATTATGGTCCGAGCAGTTTTCGTGTCTCCGTATTTGGAAAGCTGCTCATTTTCCCTGCATTTGACAGAGAATCAAATTCCTGAATATTATAGATTATCACACCCTATTTCACATTCCTATTGATTATTTAAACTGGAAAAAAAGAACTTGAAACTTAAACATTTATCTTAAAAGAAAATCTACAGAGCTTAAGTAGATAACCATATCTCGTACCTGAAGTTGTGCAAAGTCAAAAGTTGAGTAATCTCTTTGTAGAGCTCCTCATTGAAAGTGGAGAAGACTCTCAAGTCCTGCACCAATATCTCAACTGCTTTGGCCTTATCTTGCCTGTACAAAAGAAACAAAAAGAAAAGAGAGGATATATCTACCACACTCTGAAACCACCAAACAAGAGTGAAACAGATAAGCATAGCTTCTTTTTTTAAAAATAATATACTTATCAAGAGCCTCGAGATACTTCTGCTTCCGGATCTCAAAGAAAATCTTCATCGAGTATCTGTTATCATCAAGCTTGGTGAACCCAGACAAATACTTCTCAACCTCATCCCACTCTCCAGCTAGCACTTTCTCGTCGAAATACTTCGTATTGAAGAAGAATCCCGACTCTTTCTCCAGCCTACAAAGAACACTTACCAAATCAGGAAAACCCCTTTTTGCTTATCAAACATCAAAACCAGACACAAGTATTGTCTTGTCTGATTCAAATCCAAATTAATTTTATAATTTTAATTAATTCAAATACAACTTTTTATTACAAGAACAAATGATGTTAATTACAAAAAACTGCAGAGTTTTATATACTAATCAAAATCTTTCACAGAGTAATTAAAAATAAAATCAAGCAACAATCTCACATAACTATATAATAGACGAACCTGTGAACAGACTCCTTGAATTTCTCTTCCTCGAGAAACTGAAGTATGAGAAACACCAGCTCTCTGCTTAACGACGACATTCTCCGAAGCTCTGAATCTCAAATCTGACGTCAGAACCACACAAAAAGGTACACGATTACGTGCGAATCCGAGAGCTCGGTGAGAGAGAGAGAGAGAGAGAGAGAGCTCTGAAAGATCTAACCAAATCGAGAAATTTCTAGGGTTTTGAGAAAGAGCTTGAAAATGGAGAGGAGGAGAATAAATAAAAGGAGGAGAGAAGAGAGAGAAAGAGAAACTTGACCTCGCTTTCTTTCTTGGACGCCTTCCTCCCCTTCTTATTCTGCAGAGAAAGGTCTTCCATTATCTTTACTGACTTATCAGATATAAGCGGAGTAAGCCTCGGTGATAAGTAAGTTCGGTTATATGATAGGTCCAGTACCGTATCGCGAGATGGAGTGATAGGCGGGGTATGAGATGGAGTGGCGGATTCGAAAACAAAATTCAAATGGGGTGAATATTCAGTGCACACGTCCCTTCTGGTCCCCACGTTTCTCTTTCTTGTGATGTCGCTCTCAGCTTTCGATGCGCTCTTGTTTGTTTTTTCTTTTCTTTTTGGCTTTTTCATTTTCTTTCTTCTACTTACCTTTTTAAACTCCTAGAACGTGTCAGTTACTACACAGAATACAATACGTATGCTCACCTCAGCATGCTGGCGAAGGTCGTTAGGTCCAGAGAAAGCATACAAGTGAATAAGATGCTTCGTATATGCAACCCCTGCACACAAAAAGAGACTGAGACCAGAGACCAATTAGAATCCCACAATGCAATGAAACGGAACTTACCAATGAAATTTCCATCTGGACTCCATGCAACGCGGGTGACAGACATTGGTGTTTCCTTAGCTATCAAAGCCTGAATGAGTCACAAAATGATAAGTATAAAGATTCTTGCACAACCAAAAGTTGAAATCAAGACTGTTAGATCAAACACATAAACTACAAAATTAATAGCAGTGACGACAAACCTGAAAGGGAAGGGAGCAATTTGCCATATCCCATATTTTGAATGGCCTTGAAACCAGCTTCTCTCGAACAGCTAGTTCCCATAACGTGATTTCTCGATGGCGGATCCGACTGGTGGTAACTCAAATGGTCATCAGAAAGCCAAAGAACAAATAACAGGAATGGTTTAGAAGTTTCAAAACCACCATACCAAGAAGTAGCGTATTTTGCATAGGGTGAAAATCCATGCTCGTCACAGTGGACCCTTGATGCAACGCTAGAGCCGCCTTTAACGGCAAGTCTTCCAGCGACAATGCAGGAGCATGCTGCCTAGGTGCAGGGTATGTCACCTGCAAAATGAATAATGGTTACAACTTTTGAGAAAAAAAATGCAACAATCATACAAACAACTTTCCATAAAAATAAAAGTAAAATTTGAGTCACCTCCTCTACAGATGGGGCAGGGCGGAGACGCTTCATTAATTCATGGTCGGGATTCTGATAATCTACTACACCTGGAGTTGCTGGTGGTGTTCTTGGTCTCTTCAAGATTGACACTTTTTGGAAGAAAATTAATTAGTCAGCCTTAGAAGGAAATAAAGTGTCAAAGACCTTTCACAAACCAACCTTGATTCTGAGGCATAGGAATGGACGCAGGAGTGACAACAGCAGCTTGGACAGTAGAAGCACCAGAGGCAGCAGCAGCCATCCAACTAGCTAAAGCGCCAGCATTAGCAGCGGCAGCAACAGCAGCACCAGGAGGAAAGGGCTAACATTTAACACAGAGTTCCTCAAAATATTTATAAAGATTAAAAAAAAACATGAATAAAGCAGAGTCAAGCATTGAGGTTTCTTACACCATGAGCTCCAAGGGACGGAAAAGCTGTTGGCTTTGTCAAAGTAGTAACGGGCTGATTGACTGGTGAAGGTGCCAGAGGACCGTTCGGAACTGCGCATGTGTGGTCTGTGAATAGTGTTTTAATATCTGGGTTGGGCCTAGGATTCTTGCACAGCTGGTGCTGCCAATTAAGGCTGCAAAGGAGAACATGTACACAATAAAATCCCAAGGCATGCAAACCTAGCCAGTAACATATACTATGGACGTGAGGAGAAAAGAAAACAAGGAACTCACCTTTGATTAATCAGAGTCCGCAGTCTCGAAGATCTCAAAGTAGGGAACGTCAACTTGTCACGAAAGAGAGGATTTGCTTCGATTAGTTTCTTTAGTTCTCCTAACATTATGGTCCGAGCAGTCTTCGTGTCTCCGTATTTGGAAAGCTGCTCATTTTCCCTGCATTTGATAGAGAATCAAATTCCTGAATATTATAGATTATCACACCCTCATTCACATTCCTATTGATTATTTAAACTGGAAAAAAAAAAAGAACTTGAAACTTAAACATTTATCTTAAAAAGAAAATCTACAGAGCTTAAGTAGATAACCATATCTCGTACCTGAAGTTGTGCAAAGTCAAAAGCTGAGTAATCTCTTTGTATAGCTCCTCGTTGAAAGTGGAGAAGACTCTCAAGTCCTGCACCAATATCTCAACTGCTTTTGCCTTATCTTGCCTGCACAAAGAAACAAAAGAATGATATATCTACCACACACTCTGAAACCACCAAACAAGATAAGGCATAGCTTTGTTTTTTATATACACATACTTATCAAGAGCCTCGAGATACTTCTGCTTCCTAATCTCAAAGAAAATCTTCATGGAGTATCTGTTATCATCAAGCTTGGTGAACCCAGACAAGTATTTCTCAACTTCATCCCACTCTCCCGCAAGCACTTTCTCGTCAAAGTACTTGGTATTGAAGAAGAACCCAGACTCTTTCTCCAGCCTACAAGATTAACAACAAAGAACACTTACCAAATCAGGAAAAAACCCCTTTCCTTACCAAACATCAAAAAACCAGACACAAGTATTGTCTTGTCTGATTCAAATCCAAATTAATTTTATAATTTTAATTAATTCAAATACAACTTTTTATTACAAGAACAAATGATGTTAATTACAAAAAACTGCAGAGTTTTATATACTAATCAATCTTTTCACAGAGTAATTAAAAATAAAATCAAGCAACAATCTCACATAACTATATAATATACGAACCTGTGCACAGACTCTTTGAATTTCTCTTCCTCGAGAAACTGAAGTATGAGAAACACAAGCTCTCTGCTCAACGACGACATTCTCCGAAGCTCTGAATCTCAAATCTGACGTCAGAACCACACAAAAAGGTACACGATTACGTGCGAATCCGAGAGCTCGGTGAGAGAGAGAGAGAGAGCTCTGAAAGATCTAACCAAATCGAGAAATTTCTAGGGTTTTGAGAAAGAGCTTGAAAATGGAGAGAGGAGGAGAATAAATAAAAGGAGGAGAGAAGAGAGAAAGAGAGAAGAGAGAGAGAGAAACTTGACCTCGCTTGCTTTCTTGGACGCCTTCTTATTCCTGCAGAGAAAGGTCTTCCATTATCTTACCGACTTATCAGATATAAGAGGAGTAAGCCTCGGTGATAAGTAAGTTCGGTTATATGATAGGTCCAGTACCGTATCGCGAGATGGAGTGATAGGCGGGGTATGAGATGGAGTGGCGGATTCGAAAACAAAATTCAAATGGGGTGAATATTCTGTGCACACGTCCCTTCTGGTCCCCACGTTTCTCTTTCTTGTGATGTCGCTCTCAGCTTTCGATGCGCTCTTGTTTGTTTTTTTTTTTTCTTTTTTTTTTTGGAAGATTTTGAATATCTCTTTTTGCTTGTGCGGTGTTTGTGGGTTTAGGGTATAAGCCTTGAGTTTGTCAGGGTCTTGAAAGCAAACTACCACCCATCCGCTGGAGTCACCTACTACATCACTTTCGAAGCCAATGATACTTCAGATGGTAATCACAAGACTAAACAGTATCAGGCTGTGGTTCGCTACTTGCCTTGTGATACTCAAGTTATCTCTTGCTGGCCTAAACCATCCTGTTGAATAATGGTACTTAGCCGGCTGTTCTCTTCTCAGCATATGTACTCTGCCTTCCTCACAATTTGATTGTGTTTGAACACAAATTAAAGAAGAACAAAATGAGTGAACTTTTTATTGAATAAAATTTAATCGACAAGGTCTTCCAAACGACTATATATGTTAGGGGATGAGAATTGCTGGTTTCATCGTAGGTCTACGTACGTAGAAGCTCTTACAAAAACGCCTCCAGTGAGAAAAAAATTATATCCAGAAAAGAAAGATAGAAGATCCATAATGGTTATTGCCGCTTGTTAATGCAGCTCTTGATCACTTGAGAGGGAGGGAGGCTACTAGCTAGATTCCTCACTGTACAAGAAGAAGTTTTTGCTTCATCTGCTTCTGTTGTTGCTTCCTGTTCTTGCTAGGCGTGACCTTTCTGCTGAGTTGACGGTGTCCACGTGCGAGGGTCGATATCTGGTTCCACCAGAAAGCGTTTCAAATCAATGTGATAAAATCCAAATTTCATAAACGTATAAAATAAATGTGAGGTGACTATACATACCTCTTCCATTATTGGGCGAATCCTTGGCTAACTGGGAAGATGAAGATGAGAGTGTGGCATTATGGAGAGCCATTGTCCAGACTAGAAATGAAATACGAATTAATTTGGAGCTGAGCCGTTGCAAACTTCGGCTTGGAGTGTCATGCTCTGCTGTGTTGGAGAGTTTTTGTTGCAGCTCAACTTTGAATTCAGCTCTTCGATCCGGTTTGTGAACACATCCCATTCTCTCATTGAGTGTTGATATCTGTTCCGACAGCTGAGTCATAAACCCCTACAAAATAAGATCAAAAACAGATTACAATTGCACTGTTAAGTTACAATGAAGACTCTGAAATTGTCAAAAGGAATAAAAGAGAACAAAGTTGAACCTCCGTTGGCTGGAGAGTCATGGTTTCTTTCTTCCTACCTCCTATCGCTTGAAGAATAACCAGCAAGCTTGGACAGATTCTTATCTCATACACTCTTCAAAAGAAGTGTACCTTTTGAGGTTCTTATTCCTCATGGCTACT
This sequence comes from Brassica carinata, assembly GCA_016771965.1. Classification (NCBI taxonomy): domain Eukaryota; kingdom Viridiplantae; phylum Streptophyta; class Magnoliopsida; order Brassicales; family Brassicaceae; genus Brassica; species Brassica carinata. Next base: position 24,959 of record JAAMPC010000166.1, read on the forward strand.
CTATCTGCAGACGCTCGTAAGAGCGCTTCCTTTGGGCTTGAACTAGACACCAAATCCTCATCTAAGCTTTAGCTTGTGCTTCAAATCATCTGGTAGAGCCTGTAATAGAGACTTCTAATCAGGAACCACCCACTTGAGATGTAATGAAAGAAAGAAAAAAAAATCATAGCCTCAACAGCAAATCATACCATTACTTCATTTATCAGTTTTTCCAGTTGGATCTGTTCAATATACGTGCGTGGAATGAACGATCCTTCTAGTCCTAGCTGCTCTGCAGTGCTCTGTACAAGTTGCCTATCTTTACCTAGCACCTGATGTTATTACAAATTTAGAACCATGTTATTCTACAATCACTGGGAACAAAACTGCTTTAATGGGCTACGCCTCAAGAAGCCTTGCTTTCTATAAGTTGGGTTTAGACACAAAGAAAGATATTAAGTCAAAATAGCGTTGTTTTATTACATTCATTTTGGAAGTTGAAAAGCATTTTTTTTATGTCGCAGCCATCATGAGTTGATCCATACGTCTCAGTGTGTATGAATGGAACATTAAAGAAACCGTAAAACAAAATTTCTTTCAATATAACATATCTTTGATAAAACCGGAGCATTCTAGTGAACCTAAGTGTGGAGTTTCTGCTTTTTATTAATTGTTATAATTCTTATTTAATAGGCTTCGCCTAATTTGGTTTAGTTCCATTTCCTTGTAATTAAATTTCTTGAATTTGTGATCCCTTTTGCTTTACACATGAACTAGAGAACCTAAAACAGCAAATGAAAATAGAATGACTCTAACCTTTACACCTGATATGGTGATAGAAATATGACCAGTAGAGAACATATGCTGTAGATTCGATACTAAGCTGGACTAGTAGAACAAAATCAACGTGTATAAAACACACATTTATACTATATGGTAACTATTTTGAAGTTTTATATGGACAACAATACTTGAGGTGACACATGAGCATAGATTCGTATTCTTTGTTTGGGAAGACAATGAACTCATCTTTGCATTTGATGTCATCATTTGAACAAAACCTGCAGATTCGATGCAGTCTAACACCAATAAAATGTGATCATCATCATCATAAGTTTTCCCTATATAAAATCCCCACTACTCTTCACGTTGTTTCAAATATCAATCAGTGTTATATCATATGAAAAGAAACTCGTCTCCATATCACCATGTTTGTATGTACGTATATATTTATCTATGGTTTACAGTTTCGTTATATATCTTAAATATTTAAAATCTATATCACTTGTTGATATTTTTCTCTTAAAGATTTTATTCAAACTCTCTTTTTTATTTATACGAATGTATTTAAATCTGCACGCGAAAACACATCTTCTCTACATTGTTGGGTCTTCTAAGATACACCAAGTTGCATGAAACAAGACTTTTAATATGAATACATATATATATATTTTACGTGACTAGTATTTAAAATAGAGGAGAAAGACCTATAGGGATATTAAAATCTTGGTCCATCTGTCCTATCCAAGCCATGGTCAACAAAATGAAGTCAACGAAGTAGAAGAACGTGAGCAGCGAGAATCTCGACAACTTGTAGATAAAGGTTAGTCTTTCACCTTTGTCGTTTTCTTATTTTTTATTCTAGGCTCAAGTCGGGTAGCTCTTATTCTAGTCAGGTATATCTCAGCCAACGATCTACATTATACCATCATTTAATATAGGCTTTTATCTATAATTTTTTTTAAAAAAATGTTAACACTACGCCGTCTTATTATATCTACTATATACTATAGTCACTATACATATATAACTACACGAAAATATTCAAATTAATTATACGTAGATTATCATAATCCGAATTATGCAAGCTACTAGTTATATAATAAAGGAAAAATCGCAAGATTTTTCGAAATTTAAACGCCCAGCCTACTATTGGGTATAAAACAACTCGAAATAAAAGAAGAAGAAGCCAAAGGTAATGTACCCAACTATCTTATTTTAAGCTTAAGTGTGTACTGACAGGTGGTGGAACAAATATGAGTTTTTGAATATAGTCAAAACAAAATTAAACTCATATTAGTTCTACCTCCTGCTGAAGCCCACATTAATCTGAATAAGATTTACTCACATTCACACACAAACGAGCATATTCGTATATTCACATGTGTTATATAGCAAGATCTTACGTTACATGCCAGCCCATATATATGTATTTTTATCAAAGATAAACGTAGCACATTAGCATCAACCCATGTATATCCAAACTCAATTTTTAACTGGCTTATGTAATTGCACATCTAAGTATATTACTATATATATATTTAATCATGTACAAATATCTTACGAAAGGTAAAAGTTAATAAACACTTTTGAGTATAATTATGATAAAACATATTCTCTAAAAATGTAACTTTCTTTCCATAATCCAACGAGGAAATTCGTATATAATTTTTTTTTCAAAAAAAAAATCCGTATATATAAACATTCGCATTGGATGAGTTTTTTTTTAAAGAAAGGCTTAACATTGGATGAATTTTCCAATAGATTTTTCAACAAAATAAATTTCTTTTAAAAGACCCAAACCCATGATTGAGAAACTCTACTCACACATGTCACTTTTTCGTTAATCTGTATTTACAAATTAAAATTAATGTAAAGAAACTTTGACGAGTCTTTCACCAATCCTCATGCTCTAACTTTCTTCACGCATGCATGTCAATGTCTAAACATATGTCAACTTCCGAGGAGCCGTACACAAAGTACTTTCATTTTCAGAATGCAAACATCCAGTTTAGAGCTGGAAATAGTATCAATTAATTTTCTTGGAACTTATCAATATATAAGCTAAAAGATGAAAAGCAGATAAATTCTGATTTAACAAGCGACACGTGAACCTTCATCGAGATGTGCTAATACGTGACGTTGGAAGCTTTCAGATTAGATTTAAATGCTTATTTGTTTAAAGAGCTAGCTTTCCAACTCTCGCACGTCACCGTTTGATAATAGTAGCAATTTCCGTGGTCCCACTTTACTCTTCTTGAACGGTCCAGATTAAATCAACGATCCGCCACGACGATCCCGCGTATTTCCACGTCACAGATGCCTTCTTCGTTTATAGTATATGATATGGTTTGGATTAAACAGATAGGTACGGTCGATGCACGTTACCTGGGACCCACAGAGGGTTTCAGACCTAGTTTAGGTACAGTTATGTAGTTGTCATCTGCTCCTGATCCTACGGTTAGATCACCACACGCCTCTCGGATATCGCCACGTGGTTTATTAATACAGTTAGGGACGCTCTTAATCTTCCTTCTTCCCTCTTTATAAAGATTGAAACAAAAGGTTCGGTTTTGCTTTTTCCCACCGGAATAGGTGTGAGTAATCGGAAAGTGATGAACCGGAAACTAAAAACCCGTAACCGAATTCGAATTCAACCGGTTTACCACTATCTACTCTATCTCCGAGCTGTCTTCTTCTTCATTCCGACATAAGAAAGATCCGTACTTGTCTGATTCAAAACCAAACCAACGAAACACATTCTTCTCTGTTTTTCTGTTTGTTTTCTATTCTGTTGCAAATGTCGCAGTCCATTTTATCAGCTTTGTCGGAAGATCTCCTGTTTCGTGTCTACGGGTTTCTGGACCCTCCGTGCCGGAAAACATGGCGACTCGTCAGCAGAGAGTTCCACCGAGTCGACTCGCTGAGCCGAACATCGATCCGAATCCTCAGAGCCGAGTTCGTCCCCTCGCTCCTCCTCAAGCACCCCAACCTCTCCTCGCTCGACCTCTCCGTCTGCCCCAAACTCGACGACGACGTCGTCTTCCGCGTAGCGCTCGACGGCGCCGTCTCGACGACGTCGCGCCTCAAGTCGCTCGACCTGAGCCGCGCCACCGCGGTCCGAGCCAGGGGACTGGAGACGCTGGCTCGTCTCTGCCGCGCTCTGGAGCGAGTCGACGTGTCTCACTGCTGGGCGTTCGGCGACAGGGAGGCGGCGGCGCTCTCCGTCGCGGCGGGGCTCAGGGAGCTGAGGATGGACAAATGCTTGAGCCTAAGCGACGTCGGATTGGCGAGGATCGTCGTCGGGTGCAGCAATCTAACCAAGATTAGCTTGAAGTGGTGTATGGAGATCTCTGATCTTGGGATTGATCTTCTCTGTAAGAAATGTAGAGACTTGAAGTCTCTCGATGTCTCGTATCTTAAGGTTCGTCTCAAAAGCTTCTCTCTTTTACTCTGTTTCGGTGTTTGATTGGCATAAAGTTGAAAACTTTATGAATTCAGATCACGAATGATTCAGTCCGCTCCATAGCTTTACTACAAAAGCTGGAGGTGTTAGATATGGTAAGCTGCCCGTTGATAGATGATGCTGGGTTACAGTATCTTGAGAATGGCTCTCCTTCATTACAGGTACTATTTCGAAGCATTAATCAATTTTTAAAGATTATTTTATTAACTGGTAAGAACTATATAAACAGGAGATTGATGTCACAAGGTGTGATCGCGTGAGTTTGTCCAGCGTAATCTCCATACTCAAAGGCCATCCTGATCTTCAACACCTTAAAGCCAGTCACTGTATCTCCGTAAGCTCATAATAATCCACGTCTTTAAATTACACTAATTGTTTCAAAAAAATGTTTTTGATTTTAGTGATTTGTGATTTTCACAGGAAATATCTGTGAGCTTCTTACAGAGCATCAAAGCTTTGAAGCATCTCAAGACTCTGTGGATCGATGGAGCTCGTGTCTCTGATTCCTCTCTTCTAACCTTGAGCTCTAGCTGTAAAGCCTTAACAGAACTCGGAGCGAGCAGATGTGTAGATGTGACTGACATTGGGATGATGGGACTAGCACGCAACTGCTTGAATCTGAAAGCTCTTAACTTGGCGTGCTGCGGATTTGTGACGGATGCAGCCATCTCTGCTGTAGCTCAGTCTTGTCTGAACCTGGAGAGTTTACAGTTAGAGTCTTGTCATTTGATAACCGAAAGGGTCTTCAATCGCTTGGGTGTTACTCCAAGCGTCTTCAAGAACTCGATCTTACTGACTGTGATGGCGTGAATGATAGAGGTAAAGAGAAGATTACATGTCAACTCAAACTCTAAATGTGTTTCTTGATCTTACAATTTATGGTTTCTGTTGGCTGCAGGGCTTGAGTATATCTCAAAATGTTCGAATCTTCTAAGATTGAAACTTGGTCTCTGCGCAAATATCTCAGACAAGGGAGTTTTTCATATCGGTTCCAAATGTTCGAAGCTTCTAGAACTTGATCTATACCGGTAATTAGCATGCCTTGTAGAAACAATGTTTGAGGTATTCTGGATGAAAAGTGCTTTAATTTTTGATTTTTGAGTGCAGATGTGCTGGTTTTGGAGATGACGGTTTAGCAGCTATATCAAGAGGTTGCAAGAGCTTGAACCGGCTCATTCTATCGTACTGCGGTGAACTAACAGACACAGGGGTTGAGAAAATCCGCCAGCTAGAGCATCTGAGTCACCTTGAACTTCGAGGGATAAAGAATATAACGGGTACTGGTCTTGCTGCAATTGCACGCGGCTGCAGGAAACTAGGTTACTTGGACCTCAAACTATGTGAGAATATCGATGACTCAGGCTTCTGGGCGCTTGCTTATTTCTCAAGAAACCTAACACAGGTAAAAGGACGAGCACTGGTGTGCTAGCTGATCGGTTTGGTTGATGGAAACATGTTTGATTCTTTGTGTGTTTGTGTTTGGTTTGGCAGATAAACTTGTGCAACTGCTCCGTGTCTGATACGGCTCTATGCATGTTGATGAGCAATCTGAGTCGGGTTCAAGACGTTGACTTAGTCCACCTGAACCGTGTGACTGTGGAAGGATTTGAGTTTGCTCTAAGAGCATGTTGCAACAGGCTCAAGAAGCTTAAACTTCTAGCACCTCTCAGATTCTTGCTCTCATCTGAATTGCTCGAGGTGCTTCATGCTCGTGGTTGCCGAATTAGATGGGACTGAAGACAAAACATACGATCGTTTCTCGCTTTGGTAGACTGTTGTAGACTTGTAGTGGCTAAAATCACTGGAACTTTGCTAGTAATATTAAATGTGAATCGGTGAATCCATATATGTAGTTGTCTTGTCTTATCTTACAACATTGTTTGTGTAGAGGGACTCACATCTCAGAAGTTTTCATCTAAACGTTTTGATGATGTGATTTTGTATTTTTGAGTTTGAAATAAGATTTGTTGGCGTGCATGGCTTGCAATGTCCATGGATAATAAGGGATTCAAGAGTTTAAGGCATATAACAGGGTAAAGAAAGCTAAAAGATCAAATATAACATGAAACATATTTATTCAAAAGGATAAATATCATACCAGTCAATTTGTGTAGTTGTAAAATATAGAATTTTTAATTACCATTTTCTCTCTTTGACCATATATTATATGATTTCTATGTTGATTAAAAGTAAATAAAACTTGAAGGGAATATGATATAGAAAGCTTATAACACAATGCAAATATATATAACTGAGATTTAATGGTGGTAAGTGATATATATGAAAACTAAGGATGTCCTCAACACTGATTTTTCTATATGTTTCTAAATTATTTATTTAGAAAAATACATTATATTATTTGGTTCTCACATTTCACTAAAAATTAATCATCAAAACTAATACTAGTTAATATATTATTTATCAGAACATTTACTGCGCTCACTTATTTTTACAAGTAAAATATCATTACTAATCAGCTATACTAAGTGTTCAAAAAAAAAAATCAGCTATACTAATCTAAATATCCGCAGTAACTGAAATTCAAAAATGCCAAATAATATAGCAAACTTAAAAAAATTGAAAAGAAAAATATGAGTTGCATAAATTTTTTAGAATTGGTTAATTACTTAATTTTAATAGATGGTCCTATTGTTATATTATAATTAAGAGATTTTAAAACAACCATAACATTTTTTCTTGGTGTCAAACTATATATCATAGCATATTTTCGGTAGATATAATAATATTATACGATCTATTTTTTAACGTATATAATCTGTATTTACATTCTTTTATATATAGGATGAAATGTGCAGTAGTTGATATATTGCATGCGTTTTGGACAGACATAAGGACAGGATGCCACCAAAATATCGTCTGCGCAGATGATGTATAGCAATATGGGATCTGGAGCTTCGGAGATTAGGCTACAACTCATTGGACTTCATCTCCTGTGCAGTGTTCTCGGATTGGTTAATGCAAGAGTCCACGGTTCCTCTACCGCCTAGCCTCTCATGCTAGTATGCTACAACCTATAACATTCGGACAGAAAGAAACATGCGCTTTCATGATTGAAAATCTGAAACAGTAACCGCAGTTTTGAAGATCACTGACTGCACAGTCCGTGATATAATTCTGGGCAAAAGACAGAAGAAAACATTCAAAAATCTAATGCAGTCATGGCTGAGATATAAGTAAATCTTATAAAGTTTCACTTAAATGTTTCTGAGTTTCGCCTCTTTTTATTTTATTTTTTGCCAAGGTCAACCCCAGCTAGTTTACAAACCCAGAAACCCTTCTTATATTTATATCAATTCAGATATATATACAAGTACATGCGTATTGCATTTTTATAGAGCTTCGTAATATTCATTTGATCGATTCAATATAATATGTATATTAGTATATATGCTTTATGTATGATATGAGCTAGGTGTATAGCTTAAGTACTTTGAAATAGCAAATTTTTATCATAACATAATGTTACAACGAATCACATATTTTGAAATAAAAATACAGGCAATTTTTATTCATATCATTCTGAGAAAAAAAAGAGAGGACTACATCTAGAGAGACAGATCAGTCCCCCAATCTTTATAATCATTTGTGATGGAACTGCTTTCTTCTAACTTTGGAGTATCTCTTGTGTCACGACTTCCAATGGTCGAAATGAGATCTCTAGTGTAAAACGAACTAGAACGACGAATATTCTTTAGGAAAATGCAAATATTACGATAATCCCGCTCCATCTGTTCGCGCTTCATCTCTTCACGCTTCATGTCTTCGCGTTTCATCTCTTCGCGTTTCATCACCATCTCTCTTCTGTGAGCACAAGTTTTGTGGCTTTGTATTGAATTTTTTTTTTTTTGTTGTTTCAAAATCAGCAGGCTTAAACCCTATAGATTGTGAGAGAATAACTCAAACACATTTTGCTTTTTTATAAGGGTTATTATTTATTTTGTTGCCCTGATTTTTCAGTTGCACATTTGATGACAGAAAGACCATGTGTTATTTATTTACCTAGTTGAATTAAGCTTTTTGTTCAAAACAGTTTTAATTACGTGTATTTATGGTATAATATTCTAGGTTTTGTCAAATATATTAATGTCCTGAAACTAGACAAAGTTATTTTCAAAATGTAAGGGAACAAATAAGGCCCGATATTAACTTTAGTCCTTGAAAACTATTTGATGTGCTTTTATTGCTTTCACAAAGTCGGTAAATTCAGTTATGTCAGCAAATTAATACTCAATAATTGATTACACACCTTTAAAAATCAGTCAAAATTTACATGCATGTAATTCATTGCCAGCGCATAGAAAAAAATACCGGAAAACAATTCTAGTTCCTTAGTAGAAATTGATTTAGGTAATTCAGTAATCCAAAATTTGATTGTTCGTTAAGAAAATGATTTGTTCCCGTGTATAAAAATGTAACTAATATTCAGTTATATATGTTTTTAGTAATTTTGTTAGAAGGTTGAAAACCCTTTAATAAAAAATAATGATAATAATTTTGTTAGAAGGTTTCTGATTTATAACAAGTCACAAAATATTCACTAGACTACATTGAATCGTTTTCATGCAAAGATTACATCGAATCAAATCATATTTATTACACAAACATAAGTTATGAAAAGATAACGTTCCTTACAAGACAATGATTTCTAGCTAAGAGTAGCTCCAATGGGGAGATGAAGAGGGGATCTAAGAATAAAAAGAAAAAAAAAATTAAAAGAAATTAAAGAAAGAGAAGGAAAAGTTTCTAATCTTTGAACACATAAGAACTTTGGCTAGTATACTTTGTCCAGATGTCCTTACTTAGATAACTTAGTGACTTAATTTAAATCAAAATTTAACTATTTAATTTAAATACTAGTATTATTTTGTTTTTAAGAACCCATGTTTTATAAATCCACCGTTATTTAAATAGGCTGTTATTTTACGTACTTGAGTCATGTGGTTAAAGTCCATCGTTTTTTTTTTTTGATAAGTATATGAATTTCATTAAAAATGAGGCAGGTTTGTACGTGTACAAAAGATTTAAAGCTTACAAAATCATTTGATGCCAAAAAAGAATAAAAAACATCAAACGATTTTCTAGTTGAGATGGAAGAAACTCAACAGCACTAACACAAGCCTAGGAGAACATAAGCCAGCAGCGCATGAGGGAGTGGAAATTCTTCCTTCCCTTCCTTGCTAGGATTGTGTTTCTGATATGACGATCTATGTCTTTGTAGAGGCGATCTAGGAGAACATAAGTCCATCGTTTTTGATAGCTTCGAAACTCTGTTCTGGTAAGTCCATGAGTTCAAATGTCTAATTAGTCATTATGTAACATCCGCCTCTCCCAATAACATAACTTGGGGTTTCGATCGTAAAATTAACACAATTAACTCAGACGTGTTCCTTTTTTTCCTGAAAACACTAATTCGACCATATCCACTATTTCTATTCACAGTCTTGCACACAGAAAAATAGAAAGGAAAGTGGTGAATATATGGGTTACTCAGTAAAACGGTTTTATACCAAATTCTCCGCATGAGCTTCTATTCTACTCAATACAGAAAGAGAAACTAAATACTGACAATCAAACAATTGACAATCAATCAATGATATCATAAACAATAAGCAATCCTATCATCGATTCTATGTGCGATTTCTACAGGTCTAGATTGCTTAGGTGTCAATCATATCACACAAATAATTGACACCTAAGCAATCTAGACCTCTAAATTTCGCACATAGAATTGATGATAGGATTTTGTATTTTGAGTTTGAAAAATGTCCATGGATAATAGGGGATCTAGGGTTCAAGGCGTATCACAGGGTTAAGAAGGCTAAAAGTTCAATAACGTGAAACATATTTACTCAAAAGTCATTCTTGTGTTGGTTGTAAAAAAATATAATTTTGTATTACCATCTTCTCTCTTTTTGACCATATATTATATGATTTCTATGTTGATTAACTGATTAAAAGCAAATAAACTTGAAGGAAATACGATGTAGAAAGCTTATAACACAATGCAAGTATATGTAACGGAGAGATATTCAATGATGGTACATATGAAAATCTAGTGACGCCCTCAACACTGATATTTCTGTTTATTTTAAAAATATTATTTAGAAAAGATACATAATATTATTTGGTTCTCACATTTCACTAAACTTTAATCATCAAAACTAATACTAGTTAATATATAATTTATCAAAATATTTACTGCGTTCACTTATTTTTACAGTGAAATATTATTACTAATCAGCTATACTCCATCCGGTGGTAGTTAGAAGTCTGTCTCTAGCTCTTTGTTCTGGTAGTTAACCAGAGTTTTGTGGATTGGCCCTCGGTCTCCAGTCTCTGCTTGTCGGAGAAGTTTAGATGAACACTTGCCTCATCGTATTTTGAGGAGCTTTATTCCTCCTGTGCTCATCCTCTTCAGAAGGTTCCCCTGGTGTAAGTTTCTTCGCTCTTCTCTGGATGTTTGTGCTGTTTTTGTTGAGACCTCTCGCTGTATCGTGGCCGGAATCGAAGCATTAAACTTCCGCATGCGTATCTGAGAGTTCTCTTGTGGCTTAGTGTTGGTATAAATTTCTTTTGTGAGTCTTGAGTTTCTTGCGCTTGGGAGTTCCTGGAGTTCGATTGATCGGAGTCGGCTTCTCACCTGCTGACCGGGGCAGGGTGGTCCTCCTCCTCCGCTTGGTATACTTGATGAAGTTTCCCTCCGGCTCGCCTCCGTCTTCCTTCTCCGGTGGCTTTTGCTCTTCTAATTGCAGGACTAACCTACGAGTGAAGAGTGTCTGGCCTACTGAAGTTGTAATTGCTGCCTTCGACATCTAATTAGTTCCTTTTAGCTTTACACATTGTTCACTAGTTGGCAATTGTAGACCTAAATTTGTATCAGAAGTTTTTTTTTTAATCTTTTTGGGGGGGCTTCTTGATACCCCTTTGCTTTGTTAAGCAGACTGATATACAAGTAACATTGTATCAAACTTACATTACAAAAGTAATGAAATTCACATCCCTATCCAAAAAAAAGTGATGGAAAACCTGCAACAGTAACCGCAGTTTTCAAGATCACATGACTGCACAGAAGAAAACATTCAAAAATCTGATGCCGTCATTGGCCGAGATATGATTAAATCTTATAAAGTTTCCCTTAAATGTTTTTGGATTTCATCTTGCCAACATCAACCCTGGGGTGGGCGTTCGGGTACCCCAGGGTTCGGTTCGGATATATTCGAGTTTCGGGTTTTTGGAGTCAAAGATTTCAGCCCCATTCGGGTATTTCTAAATTTCGGTTCGGATTCGGTTCGGATCTTTGCGGGTTTGGTTTGGGTTCGATAACCCTTTAAAATTATTAAAATTTTAAAATTTATTATATACTTTAAGCTTCTCAAAATCTATAATTAAGAAAATTTATTTCAAATACATTTGAATAACATATGTCAAAATACCTAAACTTAACATATAAATTAGTTTGGTTTAAACATTTGGATAGAGAATCAATAGATTGTTTAAGTATTTTTGGTGTTTTGAGTATACTTTAGTTATTTTAGAAATTTACTTTTGGACTATTTGTATGTATTTTTAAATATTTTGGAAAACTTTAAAGTATCTTATATATTTTGGATATTTTTAATATACATTAAATCTAAAAAAATAATATTTTAGGTATATAAATCTATTTCGGATACATTCGGATACCCAAAATACTTCGATTTGGATCGGGTTCGATTTTGGTTCTATAAATACCAAAATTTTGAACCCGTTCGGGTTTGGTACTACTTTTTCGATCGGGTTCGATTCAGTTTTTCGGATCCGGGTTTTTTGCCCATCCCTAATCAACCCCAGCTAGTTTACAAACTCTTCTCATATTTATATAAAATTCAGATATACATACACGTACATGCATATACATTATTATAGAGCTTAGTAACTTTTTTTTGAAACATTCAAAAAAAAAAATGCTTTATGTATATGGTATGATGTGTATATAGCTTATGTACTTTGAAATATATTTTTATTATAAAACAATGTTACAACAAAGCACATTATTTAAAATAAAAATACATAGGCAATTTTTGTTATTATTTTGGAAAAAAGGATTACATCTAGAGAGACAGATCAGTCCCCCAATCTTTATAATCATTTGTGATGGAACTGTTTTCTCCTAAGTTTGGAGTAACATCTCTTGTGTCACGACTTCCAATGGTTGAAATGAGATCTCTTGTGTAAATGTGAGCACTGCCCCGGATGGTTGAAGTAGATGAATTAGAAGGTGGTCCAAGATCCATGACCATACATCCATGCTCAAAACTAAAACGAATGCTCTTTGCTAACTCGGCACGATCTAGTTTGCAACTACCACGACCAAAGAGACTACGACCCTTCGGCGCCATCTCTTCGCGTTTCATCACCATCTCTCTTGTGTGAACACAAGTTTTGTGATTGTGAGAGAATACGCTCAAGCCCACTTTGCTTTTATAAGGGTTATTATTTATTTTATTGCCCTGGTTTTGTAGTTGCACATTTGATGACAGAAAGACCATGTTTTATTTTTTGCTGAAAACGGTCTTCGCGTATTTATGGTATAATATTTCTACGTTTTGTCAAATATATTAATGTCCTGAAACTAGACAAAGTTATTTTCAAACTGTAAGGGAACAAATAAGGTCCGATATTAACTTTAATCCTTGAAAACGATGTGATGTGCTTTTATTGCTTTCACAATGTTGGTCAATTTAATTATGTACAGCAAATTAATTCTCAATAATTGATTACACATCTTTAAAAATTAGTCAAATTTTTTAATTATGGTACATGCATGTAATTTATCCCAGCGCATAGGAAAATAAAAATACCGAAAAGCATTCTTGTGCCTTAGTAGAAATTGATTTAGGCAATTCAGTAATCCAGATTTGAATTTTTCGCTAAGAAGCTATTGGTTTGTTCATTAATTAAGAAAAATTAAATGAGTTGTTCGTTAAATGATGATTTGTTCTCGGACATATATCAATAATTTGTCTGGAATGTATTCAATAGTTTTGTTAGAGGGTTTATGATTTATAACAAAAGTCCGAAATTGTTCAGTAACTATATTGAAACATCTTCATGCACAAACTACATTGAATCAAATCATATTTATTTACACAAACACAGATTATATTAAAAAAGACATGTCTTACAAGAAAATGATATATCTCTAATATGAAAAAAAAAACAAATCTGACATGATTCAACAGAATTTCTTAACAACATATATTAGCATTTCAAAAAGATCAACCATTAAAAAGTGACCCCTAAATGAATTTCTCAACCATTTAGAAGAATCTCTCAAACAAGAGACTATCTTCTTCTCGTTCATGTTTTTTTTTTCTCTATTATTTTTTGTCACGAGAGACTCCTTGAAATACCCACACCAATGCACATATGCTCTAGCAGTTACTCACCATAGTGATTAAGAAACTTAGAAACATACTAGTATACCACAATAAATTGGTTTTAAAAATCTACTCGAAGCATCAGAATAAGGCTCATGCACTCACCATTTTTTTGGAGGCGAATGCCTGGGCAAGCCAATTTATACCAGCTTGTGACTCATATTATAACTGGCTCCTTCCTATCGAGTTCCTGATCTTGCGTGTTGCGCGCTCTTGGCAACCCCTTCAAATTCTTCATGTGTGTTCTCTCCTCTGCATCTCAGTTTCAGTTCTTAATCGTGTTTTCTTTCTTGTATTTTGTTTTTGTGTTAGTATTTTCTTTTCGTTGTTTATTTTCTGCTACTAGTATGTTTCTGTAACTTCTGTCACAAATCTGTGAATGGTAATGCAATCTTAACATGTTTACCAAGAAGAAAAAAAAGGCTCAAAATTTTAAGTACTTGTGTCATGCAAGTACTCAAAGTCCATTGTCTTGATAGCTTCGAAAAGTCTGCTCTCATAAATCAATGGATTCAAAAGTGTCATTATCCATTTCCCAACCACCACCATCTTTTTCTCGTCTTCTTCCTCGGTTTTCCCTCTTCACTTTCTCTTCTCTTCTTCTGCTTTTATCTGCGGTTTCCTCTACGTTGTGGGCTTCTTCCCCTTTGTTGCTCGTTTTCTTCCAACGGTTTCACCTTTCTCCAGCTCAACAATGTCTGCTATGTCTCTCGATCAATCAAATTATCAACTTCTTCAGATCTTCACAATGTGTGACTCATATATTTTCTCTCTAGATGTTCCTCATACGAGGAAGACGCTGGTTCCAACTCCGTGATCCCCAACTCTGGCTCATGCTCCTCGTACAGTGTATCTGATCAGGAAGAGACAATGGCTTTGGTGGTGAAATAAACGAAGAAGTTGGAGAAGAAGAAGAAGAGCATTTTGTTGTTGGCAGGCTACGTAGACGATACGGCTGTTAATGATGATTTGACGAGGTCGACCAAAATTTTTATAGACGATGATCTGGAGGAGCTTAAAGATTGTGTATATCTAGGCTTTGGGTTTAGTTACGAGGAGATTCCTGAGTTTTGTAATAATTTACCGGCTCTTTGAGCTTTGTTACTGGATGATTCAGAAGTTTAATGATCAAGATCGTCATGCACCACCATACTTAGCTCGAGAAGAAATCGATGATTGGATCTCCAGTAAATCCTAATTTTCAAAGTTTTAACCCTTTTTGTAGCATTTGAGTTTGTTTCCAGATTTACTATTTAGGTGAAATGTGTGAAAAAAATTTGGGATAATTGCAAGTTCTAACCACAGCAAGGAAAAAAAATATCAATCTCATTACTCAAATCTAAAAACTGCATATATGAACTTAAGCATAAAACAATAAAGCAAAATTATCTCAATTTCAAATATCTATCTGATAAATGATGCAGATAGATATTTTATCATTTATTGATTATTACAGATTGAGATAAATATTCTTTATTGTTTTAGGGTCTTAGGATTTTATGGTTTACTTTTATATAAGGTTTAAGAATTTGAATGCAGTTTTTAGATTTAATTACTAAGATTGAAAGTTTCTCTTATTTTCCTTGTAATGGAAAGAACTTGCGAGTTCTCAATGAAATAAGAAGACTTAGTTTGGCATTTTAAGACTAAACGAGATCTTAGCGTTACTGTAGCTTCCGCTCCCTACATCAATACCAAAGCAAGGTTGAAATTCTGGTGAAATGTATCTTTTCATTTATACTTAGGATGAAACATGTGTAAAAGAAAGCAGAAGAAGTTAAGTTGGCAAAGTTACATCTTAAATCGTGAACTGAAGCATTGGTTTATTCAATTGGCTTGGGGGCTGTTATGGAACATAGATTTTGGGAAATTGCCGAAATGATAGAAGACTCATGATATATATAGAGATGGAAACAAGAGAAAAGAAGAACAAGAAGAATCATATACTGAAAAAGAAGAAGCAAATCAACCAAAACACAATTACATGAAAGGAGAGAAGCTACAGACAAAGGAACGTTTAAAACGATATACAATAAAATGAAAAAGAGTCAAACAACCTTCAGAGAGAAGAGTACCACCACCTTCTTCTGCCTCATCATCATTATCATCATCATCATCATCATCATCAATCTCCACAACATTGTCCTCTTCGCTCAGTGGATTCTCATGCCCCAGATTGTTGTTCTCCGTTTCCTGCTCCTTGGACTCCTCAACAGCCACGATAATGCTTTCACAAATTTCGGGTCCGGGTGCGGAAGAGCTTGCAGAAGTCACAACTTGGTTCTCCATTACAAAATATTCTTATTTAGTTTTTTCTTTCGGATTGAGAAGTGAACTTTATCTGTTTGTGCTTTGATTCTGAGAAGTGAGGACGTAATTTATTGAGTAGATAACGTTTCAATTATGGTAGAAAATCTCCAAGGTGTAAGTTTAATTTTAAAATTAGAATTTACTTTGAATTCATATCACAAAATATAATAACAATTATTTAAGCTAATTAGTCAAAGTAGAATCTTTCAGTGTATGGAATGATGATGATATTCTTCCTCAATTTTATAGAAAGATTTAATCATTTGCATGTACAAAGAAATTACAATAAAATAATTCATTTGATCATTTTATTTTCATAGCAAAGATATTTGTCTATACCACTATGGTTGGTGTGTATGCATCCATCCTGAAACTCAGATATCTTCACGAGTTCTTACAAAGTCAACACTATTACTAATAACTCACTAACTTAATCAAGAAAATATATTTGGATAGCTAGTTTATGTGATTAGTCTCCTATAAATTATGAGATGTACAAAAGAAAGAAGGGTGAATAGTTCATATTTATCAAGTAAATCAACCAAAACACAATTACATGTGAATACAAGAAGAGATACTACAGACAAAAGGAACATTTAAAACGAGATACAATAAAATTAAAAGAGAAAAACAACATTCAAAGAGAGAGAGATGTGATGGAAAGAGAGGTATCTAATAGGCATGATACCTCAAAATAAAAACTAAACAATACTCAAAGGGATAAATCCTTGCCCCAGCTTTTAGGGTTCTCTTGGTCTGGCTGATCATCATCATCATCATCATCAATCACCACAACCTCGACCTTCCCTATCTTTGAGGTGAGATCCTGCTCGCTCCGACGATTCCCTTGCGGATACAAACTGCTAGGAAAGTTGGTGGTTCGAGGATGATGAAGAAAAGGAGGAACGTTTCTAGGGAATATCGGGGCATAGGTGGGTCTGGGCCCAAGTCCCCTTGAAGAGGAACCACCGGTAAAAGTGTTCCCTGTGAAGAAACGAGTAGGAGTCATGCGAGGAACAACGGTCACGTTCATGCCCCTGGGTCCGCCATTGGATGGTGGGTGAACGCCGCCTCCCCTACGCTTGAAAGGTTCAAGAGTGATCCCAAGATGATTATCATTTGATAAAGCATCTTCTGAATACCCACCAAGGAGCAAGTGAGGCTTGTCAATGTAAGGGTTCAAAAAGGAGAGTCCGGGGAAGTTTTCTTCCATCTCCTTCCGCTTCTTCTCCCACTCACGATCATGCTTGTGCGCGTTCTGGTGACCACCTAGGGCTTGAGTGGTTGAGAACCCTTTACTGCAAAACGTACAAGGGTAGATCTTATTAGATCTCGATGGGTAGATCAGCGTCATCTCTGTTCCTGTTCGGACAGCACTAGATCCGAGACTAGGGTTCTCACTCCTCGTCTCAGACATAACCTCCTGAGAAGACTCCAGGCTCAGATTGTTGTTGTTGTTGTTCTCCGTTGTCTTCTCGGTGGACTCCTCCACAGCCACGATCACGTCTTTGCTGGTTTCGGGTTGGGGTGAGGAAGAGCTTGCAGAAGACGCAACTGAAGACATAGCTTGGTTCTCCATAACACGATTATTTTCGTTGTTTTTTTTCTTGGATAGAGAAGTGGTGTTTATCTTTTTATGCTGGATTAGGAGAAGTGAAGACGCTATTTATTGAGAAGATAACCTTAGTGTTCGTTAACAATTATGGTATAGAATCTCAGTTGGTTTTGACCCTCAAAATCTCCAGTGTGTAAAATTAATAATATTAAAACTACTTTGAATTCATGTCTCAAAAGTTATGGTTGGTTCTTCATTCAACTACGTTGCTTTTACTTGTGTAAAAGTAAAACTGTACCAATATGTTTACTTATCGTATTTAACTAGCGCGAATCCTTATTTTTGAAATATATATATATATATATATATATATATATTTGTTTTCTCTAATCACTTTTCCTCTTTAACCATACTCTTTTTGTCGTCATAACTAATGTTTTGTGTGGAATATGTATGAACATAGTTTTTATAAGTCGGTATTTACACTCACTGGTGAATAGTTGTATCTATTCGTGCTTACGTAATACACTACTCTCAATCCATTTGTTTATCTAATCAACTTTTTCTTTAAAAATGGCATTGCTCTAAAATTAATATGTACCACTATAATTATATAACTCTATGTTTTTATTCAGATATGTTACAGTTACACGTATTTACGATATGTACTAATGACTAACATCTCAAAATTTTGAAAGTTGATACTATTTTATTATAAAAATACATATAAGTAAAATAATTATTGAAAAATATTGATGTTTCTATTTCTTATAAATGCATGTTATATTCTGTGTGCATATATATATATATTATTTTTTGTTTGCCAGAAAATATATTTAAACTAACAATTAATAAGTTACTGGTCAAAGAAAATATTTAGTCATTGCAAATTCAAAGAAATTGAAATGTATATATGGAAAATTAAGTTGGAGATGTATCATAAATATACTTAGACAGCTGTTTCTTATCTTGCTTGACTAAAGACTAAAATTGCTTCTTTGCCATGAGACAAAAATAGTAAAAAAAAATGTGAGATCTTTTAATAGTTTTCCGGTCGTAATCAACTTTTACTTTCAATGTTCTAATTATGAGAAAATTACCCGAAAAGATTTTGGTCCAAAAAAAGATACCCAAAAGGAAAGAAAATGACAAAATGGTGCATGAACCAGAAAGAATAACAGCTATAGTCTTAATATATTATTTTGAATTTCAGATATATATGCATATCCAGGAAATGGACAGCTTGAATACCTTTTACTGTCATTTTTTTCTTAAATAAATCGGACTATAAAACTGTTGGTAAAAAATATCTAAGATAAAGTCATGAATAATGATTTATTACTTAATAATATGTTGGTTTGTTTTTATCCATCTTTCACTAAAACACCATCACCATTATATGAAATCTTTCTTTTTCCGGGGGGGGGGGGGGGTAAGTACAGCTTACAATACATTGACATTTTTAAAGGCCATGTCTTGCATTGGTTACATTTTATCTTTAGATGTGAGCAAAAGATCTTTAGATAATTTTAGTTTAAGGTATCAATGAATCAATGAATTTAAGTTACAAAAAAAGGTATCAATGAATTAATCCATGTTTAGTAACTCAGAGAGAGAAAAGCCAAAACCACAAACCTATTTTGTCTCTGTATCTCTCGCGCTCTTCAGCCGAACGGCTTTCCGCCAAACCTCATAAAACAGAGCAAGCAAAACTACAAACCTCTTTATGTATCGGAAACAAAACTTTCATTGTAAATATTTTAAAAATTACAATAAAACTTACACTCCTAAGGAGGCTACGTAAGCTTCGAAAGAGGAGTCTATACAAAAACAAT
The DNA here is from genome assembly GCA_016771965.1 of Brassica carinata. Taxonomy (NCBI): domain Eukaryota; kingdom Viridiplantae; phylum Streptophyta; class Magnoliopsida; order Brassicales; family Brassicaceae; genus Brassica; species Brassica carinata. The sequence continues at coordinate 44,324 of JAAMPC010000166.1, forward strand.
AAATAGTTTTTAGGAAAATAGAAAATAATATACAAATCAAAAAAAATTGATAGAAAATGGCATTTGGATCATATGACGATGATTCGAAGAGGAAAAGGAGGTATGCAATGATCTCCATATCTTCTGTTCTTCTCGTTTCAATGGTTGTCGCCGTTACCATCGGCGTTAACGTCAACAATCACGACAACGGAAGTAAAGAAGAGATCACGGCTTCCGTTAAAGCCATCAAGGAAGTCTGCGCGCCAACGGATTACAAGAAGACTTGTGAAGACACTCTAAGGAAAGATGCAAAAGACACATCAGACCCGCTGGAGCTTGTGAGAGCAGCGTTTAGCGTGACCATGAAGCAAATAACTAACGTGGCCAAGAAGTCACAGACTATGATCGAGCTACAAAAGGATCCAAGGACGAAGATGGCTTTGGACCAATGCAAGGAGCTAATGGATTACGCAATAGGCGAGCTTAGCAACTCGTTTGAGGAGTTGGGAAAATTCGATTTTCACAAGGTGGACGAAGTGTTGATCAAGGTAAAGGTCTGGCTCAGCGCGACGATAAGCCATGAGCAGACGTGTATCGATGGTTTTAAAGGGACAAAAGGTGACGCAGGCGAGACGATCAAGAAGGCATTGAAAACCGCGGTGCAGTTGACACATAACGGGCTTGCGATGGTCACGGAGATGTCGAATTACTTGGGACAGATGCAGTTCACGGAGCTGAATAGTCGCCGGCTGCTGTCTCAAGAGCCTTCGTGGGTGGATGGGCGTGCCCGTAGGCTCTTGACCGCTCCATTGTCTGAGGTCAAACCAGACATGGTGGTGGCTCAGGACGGGAGTGGTCAGTACAAGACGATCAGCGAGGCAATGCAAAATGTCCCCAAGAACAAGAATGTGACTTTCGTGGTTCACATTAAGACCGGAGTCTATAAAGAGTTTGTTCAAGTGGAAAGAACCATGCCGGATCTGGTTTTCATCGGTGATGGGCCTGATAAAACTGTCATTACCGGCGAGAAAAGTTTCCAGGACGGTATTACCACATACCGTACAGCCACCGTTGGTAATGATTCTTATGATATCTCTCGTACCTTGGTTTTCTTTTCAGAAAAATACATATAAGTAGCATTAAATAAAAAAAATTGTTCGAAAAATAAAATACAACTTAGAAAATCTTGAAAATAACAGTTGTATTTGGATTTAGGATTTATTATTTAAAGGGTCGAATTAAGATTAAGATTTAGAATCTAGAGTTTAGATTATTTTTTTCATTAATAAATGTTATTTTGATGATCTTTCTATTTGAATGTTATTTTGTGAAAAAAAATATTAAAACAATAATTACAAGATTTACACTTTCTTATTTTTACCAATATATGTATATGACGAATATGCAGCGATCATTGGAGACCGTTTCATTGCCAAGAACATGGGTTTCCAGAACACGGCCGGGGCGGCAAAACATCAAGCGGTTGGGATCAGGGTTCTTTCAGACCAGTCCATATTCTACAACTGTAGATTCGATGGTTACCAAGACACACTCTACGCACATTCCCACCGTCAGTTTTACCGAGACTGTACCATCTCAGGCACAATAGATTTTCTCTTTGGAGACGCAGCCGCTGTGTTCCAGAACTGTACATTATTAGTGAGGAAGCCACTACCAGACCAGGCATGTCCCATTACCGCACACGGACGCGAAGATCCGAAAGAAACAACAGGATTCGTGCTCCAAGGGTGTACTATAGCTGGGGAAGCGGATTACTTGGCGGTCAAGGAAACTAGCAAAGCTTATCTTGGAAGGCCGTGGAAAGCGTATTCAAAAACCATCATCATGGACACGTTTATACCTGATTTTATTGCGGCCGAAGGATGGCAGCAGTGGCAAGGAAACTTCGGTATTGACACGTTGTTTTATTCGGAGGCCCGGAACACTGGGCCGGGTGCAGCTGTCACGGGCCGGGTTACTTGGCCGGGAATCAAGAAGTTGAGTGATGAAGAGATTCTTGGATACACTCCAGCTAAGTACATCCAAGGTGATGGGTGGATTCCGGGTAAAGGTGTACCGTACACCCCCGGTCTTTTCGCCGGAAACGGTTCACCAACCGTTGCCGCTTCCTCTAATTCCACAACTACCGGTCCAACCGCACCAGGTTTAACAAATTCTACCGGTAATGTAGCCGGTTCCAGCTCGAACACGACAGGGCCAGGTCCAGCTGCTGCTCCAGGAGTCTCCGCCGTCACTAATAGCAGTGGCTTAGGGTCACCTTCAGCATCACCATCAGCTACTCCCTCGGCTACTCCTTCAGCTTCACCATCAGCTTCTCCACCGGCTACTCCTTCAGCATCACCGTCAGCTTCTCCATCAGCTACTCCACCTTCGGCTTCACCTTCGATTTCACCATCGGCTTCTAATGTTTCTACCTAGAGGTCGTGTCTGTAAATATTTTTGACAAACCTTGAGGATTTTGTAAATGAGTAAATGATTGATAGCTGTGTAAATTCATGTTAATGTCTTCCGGTATATATGCTGTTATTAATTAATTTTAAAAAAATTAATTAGCACATCTTGTACATGAATCATTTAGATGTTATTTTCTGGACATGTTTCAAGATATCATATTGATTTTCTAACTAATCAAAAACAGTTTAGTTAGCGATGTAGCAATTAAGCAGAGCTTACACACTTAGAAAAAAGAAAAATTGTTTTAGGGTTGGGCCAAACAGAAGAGTTTGGGCCGATATGTCTTTGACTAGATCCAGGTCGTTACTTGTTAGCGAGAATTCTGAAATTGCATATAGCTCCTCATCCTTTTAAAAGCTTATATAAAGCATCATTTAAGTCTTTTTAACACAATAAAGCCCTCTAAATTTTCCAAATATATATCTTTTCTTACACAATTTGACCAAAACCCTTAAGATCTAATTTTCCTCCGAAACAATGGCGGCTTCATCGTCTTCCTCCTCCTCCTCAGACGTGTCATCCGATTCGTCAGGCTCTGATCGCCGCCGAAAGAATCGCCGTCGCCACCGTAGAAGCGATCGGGACAAGGACTCGCTCAAGGTACGGAAGAAGAGCCGGTCCAGCTCGAAACGACGCCGTAAGCGCCAGCACTCTTCCGATTCCTCTGATTCTTCTTACTCCGATTCCTCCAGGTTCGTTGGTTTCTTAGTAAACATTGTATTAACTATCTCTCGTTAGAGAAACACGATTGAAAAACCTCAACTTGGCGATTATTTGCGTTTTTGGGGCTGAAGTGAGAGCTCAGAGAGTGAGCATGAGAGGTCACGGAGGCACAAGAAGCATGACAAGCCAAAGAAGGTTACTTGTTCATTCACATCCATCAGTCATGCGATGTCTCTCTTATGATTTTTCAGCTTGAAATTGCTATTTATGTTTACAGGCAAAGGATAAGGAGCGAAGCAAGAGTCATCGTCATAAACGACATAAGAACAGAGACAGAAAGGTGTGAGATTTGTCTAATTACGACATTCGCTTTATACAAACTCTTTATTTTGCCTCAGATGAAAATTTCATAAAGATGACAAGTTACTTATAATACTTCTTTGCCTTTTCTCTGTGGCCTCTTCGAACTTGGAGCTGGGGTTGGTGACGTGGTAAACCTGGGACATTGTTGGGTTTTTTCCTTTTGGTCTTGGCGATGTGAGTGTTGTATAGAATGGGGAAGGAGAAGGAAGCAGTGGGCCTGTTAAGCTATCCAAGGTAACTAATACTAACATACCATAGAGATCTAAACTTTGCATCAAGTAGTTCTCTGCTTCCTAGCTGTGAGTTTCACCGTGACTCCTCTATTCTGTAATTCAGTTTTTGGGTCGAGACAAGGACGATGGTGAGCGTAGAAGTGCTGTCTCTGGGAAAAAGGTTAGTCAAAACTCTCTATCTTTTGGGTTGTTTGACAGCAAGATTTCTTTTGTTGCCATATCACATACTTCTTTGTTTGGGCTACAGATTATGCTGAAGGTTGACAAGTCCAAAGAGGACAAAGCTGCAGAGAACAAGAGAAACGAATTGCTTAAGTTCTTGAATGCAAGTTTCGACTAGTTTTATTCTAAACACCAAAAATGTACCAGACCCTCTTTGATCAGATTCTAGGTCTGTTATTATGATTTTCGTTATGTTTATCCTTTTATCATGAAATTGAGTTTTGATATTACAGCATATTGGATTTGGTTTTCGTTTAATTTCCATCTTGTTGTTTGGTCTTGAAACTCTTGTGTTTTCGCACATTGTTCTTCTTGGAAACCCGAGAAATGGTTTCTGAGATTTTATCGGTGCGTATATGAAAGACCAATTCCAACTTCCAAGGATCAGTATTGAACTTTTGAAACACCTCCTCTTACCATGGAGCTGTGTTCTAGTGTGTTCTTATTATACAAGATTCATTACGATTATTCGTTAGCCTATCATTTCTGTAATAAGCTCATTATCAGCCTCGTTCCCTTGTAGAAGAGTCCTAGAAAGTAATCATATAAATATGAATCTTGTTTGCTCCTTAATCATTATGGATACACTGGGAACCACTATGGTTTCACTTGGAATAACTTGGCAATGACATTAGAATTTGAACTTACTTGGACATCTTGATTTACTTCATCCAGTGGCTTTTTCTTATTCACAGTAAGTCAGTAACACATAATGTATGGTAGCGTGTAATTTGATAGAGACATTTGGTTATACAGTCACATAGTTTACGAATTGTAACACTGAGGTCTCATTAAAACAATGCAAAGGTGGGGTTCTACTTAATTGATAATATAGTACTCCCATGGTTTTTAGACAAAGCTCAAGCGAGATTGGTAGCAGTAAATTCTCAAATGGGTTTTAAGCAAAACATTTAATTGTCGTTTACAACAGAAAGATAACTTAAGACAATGTCTGATAATAGGCAAAGAGGTACCTCTACCAAAACTTAGATCATGAAAGCAAACCACAACGGAACAGCAAAGAGATTTCTTAGACCTTGAAACCACGACTCTTTCGCTTTCCTCTAGCTTTCTCAAACTTCCTTCCCTTAGACCTAACATAGGGCTTGGAGTGGCTGTGAGGCACACCAGGAGCAGGTCCAAAGTGCTTCACTGCTTCACGAGAGTTCTTTGGTCCTCTGAGGAGAACCTGTCAACAACACATCAACATAAGCTCATCAACCTCGTATAAAACTAATAAATACAAAGCCATTGGGGTGATTCATTTTCAAATTGTGACTCACCGTGTTCTGTCCCAATGGAGCAACGAGAGCAAGCTGATCAAAAGTTAAGCACTCTCCACCAGCTTTCTCAATCCTAGCCCTAGCCCTCTCGGTAAACCTCAAGGCAGTAACCTTCATGGCAGGAATCTCATGCACTCTCAAATCATCAGTGATTGTCCCAACCAACACAGCAATCTTACCATCCTAGATTCAGAGAAAAAAAACAAATCATTTAAGCCAATCCTACAGAACCAATATAGAGACAGGGTCTTAAAAGGAAACAAACCTTGCCGTTCATGAACTCCACGAGCTTGGAGAGTGAAAGAGGAGCCTTGTTGACTTTGCTCATAAAAAGCCTCTTGAGGATCACAGCATCGAACTTGCTGCCGGTTCTCCTTACCAAAAACCGGTATAGCTGCACAAGGAGAAAAATCACATTAAACCAATCTACCCACACCATTTAATCCTATTAATTCATCGACATTTAACAAACAAAGAGAATCGTAGCACATCCATTTCAATACCTTGACGAGAAGCTTGAGGTAGACATCATCGGACTTTGGAGCAGTCCTTTTGGTCTTCTTGCTCTTACCTCCCGCGATAAGATCAATACCCTACAACAACAACAACGACACGACCCATGAATCAGCATCGAAAGCAAGTGCATCATAATCAACACTCACACTACGCAGAAACCTCAATCCAAGCTATCGTGTAAATCGATTAACTAATGAGCACCACACACACTAAATCTACAATACTAGATTCCACTATCGAAACGCACATACCCTAAGGAGGTAATCAATAATAATAAGGTAAAAGCACCAGATCGAGCTCAGAAAATAGATAAATACTTCATTAGATAATATGAAACTCAGACAAGAAGATTGAGCGACGGAGATCAGAGTGTACCATGGCTTGTGCTGTGGACGGAGGAACACGAAAATGGAGCTAGGGTTTATCATTTATAGGAGGAAGCTCTCCGCATTTTAGGTTTCATGACTTCATCTTCGCTTTTAGGCACTATGGGCCCAACCCACAAGCCCATTTAGTTAAACATCCTTCTTCTTCGTGAATAGTTCTTTTTGTCAATATATTATTTTTTTCTTTTTCTTTTTGAGCAAAAGAAGAGCAATTGATATGATTTTTTCAATAATATAGAAATAGCGTGAGCAAGAAAAATAAATTTTCATATCTCAAAAGGAGTATATATTTGTTGGACTTGCTTACATTGCCGTCAATGGAAGCTATCGGATTATGTATGACCAAACCAGATAACAACAAATAGAGATTACTAACAGTTAGTGGAAATTTTGTTTTCATAATTATCTTATACACGTCAGACGATTGTTTTATGCACCTAGTGTTGGTAAGCCTGTCCATTCAGCGATCTAGTGGGAAATTTTATGAAGGCAACAGCTAATACTGTACATACTTTTATACTATTAAGTTATGTCGGAAGTAGGGTTTGTTGTGTACAACGAATGGTGACGTGAGTAGAGTAAAATAAGGGTTATGATTAGTTAGGTATGGAGAAGATCTAGATCAAGCAAACAAAAAGTTACTTGGCTATCAAGTATCGAGACAAAGTTCCGTGGAGTCTGTGAGTGTACTTTACGCAATGAGCTTCAATTACATTACTCACTGAGATTGGAAAACTAGGTTGACCCACGTGCTATTCGTTCTCAATCGCCACCACAATCCATCCAGCACACAGCTTTGCCTTAGATAGTTTCAGGGAACTTTTTGTCCTAAAGGTTCTTTTGATATAATCATTTTAAATCACGCAGAATTCATTTAACATCAATGTAATCATTATTAAACTTTAGAATTTCTAAACTTAAGAATTTTAAGTCCCTAGTGTGTTTTAAAATTTTCACAACTGTTTGATCCACTCATGCCCTTTATATGTCGCACTACTTCTCATCATACTTGTATGTAGGATTTGTAGCATAATCTTTCTAGATAATAGTTTCTTCATCCCATCTGAAACCGAATCTCATTTTATATAAAAAATAAACAAAATTACATTAGATGTTGATACAGTATTGTAACTTTTCTCTCCATAACTGTGTATAGTATGCCCAAACTTCATATTCCCAGCCACCCTTGATTAAAAAATTCAACCATTTGCAGAAGTTTGGGGTGTATAATAACTTTCCACGAGTCAAAGTTGATTTCCGAAATGCTTTTAAAAGTTTTGGATTTTTTTTTTCAATTTTCCCGTATTATAATCATATTCTTTCGGATTGTTCTGTTCTTATCTTCTCTCTACCACTTTCCTCCTCTGAATATTTAAAAGAAAAATACATTTATTCTGAGCTCTCTCATCGTTTGACCCCTAAACTCATCGATTGCATGTTTCCCACATTCTTTCCCGGGAAAATTCAAAGGAGAAAAGCCCTTTGATTTCTCCGATTTGATCGGGTAACTAGACACGACAGCCTGCTTCTGGGCAAACCCTTTTTGGATTCTGGTGAGAGAAGACGATGATGACGAGCATGGAAGGTATGGTGGAGAAAGGGGTGTTGGATGATATCATCAGGAGATTGCTGGAAGGCAAAGGAGGCAAACAGGTTCAGCTATCGGAGAGCGAGATTCGTCAACTCTGCTTCAACGCACGTCAAATCTTCCTCTCTCAGCCCAATCTCCTCGAGCTCCATGCCCCTATTCGCATCTGCGGTAATCTCCTCATCTAAATTAGCAAACTTTAGTGTTTCTCTGTGAAAATTTGAGCATCTGGGTATTGTAATCTCTCTCTGTTATCACCGATTCATGATGAAATTGCATAGTTAGGGGTGAAAGTTCCAAACTTTAGGGTTTCTCTGTGAATTTGAGCATCTGGGTATTGTTTTCGATCTATCTCTCATCATCTTTCATGATGAAATTGCATAGTTGGGAGTGAAAGTACCAGACTTTAGGGGTTTTATTTGAATCTGTGCATCTGGGTATTGTAGTTTCTCCTGTGTAACGTTTTCTTTTGGTTTTGGGGGGAGCTCAGGTGATATCCATGGCCAGTATCAAGATCTTCTGAGGCTATTCGAACACGGAGGCTACCCTCCTTCAGCTAACTTCCTCTTCCTCGGCGACTACGTTGACAGAGGCAAGCAAAGTCTCGAGACCATATGTTTGCTTCTTGCTTACAAGATTCGTTACCCATCGAAGATTTTTCTCTTGAGAGGCAACCACGAGGACGCTAAGATCAACAGGATTTATGGATTCTATGACGAGTGCAAAGGAGATTCAACGTACGCCTGTGGAAGATATTTACTGATTGTTTCAACTGTTTGCCCGTAGCTGCACTCATTGACGACAAGATCTTGTGTATGCACGGTGGCTTGTCGCCAGAGCTGGACAATTTGAATCAGATACGGAGATTCAGAGGCCTACGGAGATTCCAGACAGTGGTCTTCTTTGTGATTTGCTTTGGTCTGATCCTGATCAGAAGACTGAAGGGTGGGCAGATAGTGATCGAGGCATTTCTTGTACTTTTGGAGCTGATAAAGTCGCTGAGTTTTTGGATAAGAATGATCTTGACCTCATTTGCCGAGGCCACCAGGTAAAACAAACAGAACTAGAACCTGTGTTGAGATTAGATTTTGGTCGTAAAGCCTAGAGACTTTATGAGAACTTGCTCCACTCTATTGAGACATGTGTGATGGTTTTTGTGTGTTGCAGGTAGTGGAAGATGGGTACGAGTTTTTTGCAAAAAGGAGATTAGTCACGATATTCTCAGCTCCAAACTATGGTGGGGAGTTTGACAACGCTGGTGCATTGTTGAGTGTTGATGAGTCTCTTGTTTGCTCTTTTGAGATTATGAAACCAGCCACAGCTTCTAGCAGCGGTCATCCTCTCAAGAAGGTTTGTTTCTACTAATAACACCATTCTTCAGCTAAAACTTGTAATTTGAAATCTGCAACAAAAAACATTAGGTTTCAATGTGAGATCTTAGTATGTACTTGAAGTCCCCATTCTTAAGCAGTAGGAGAATCATTGTGATTTTGTTAGGCCATGAAAAGTTTTGTTTTTTGGTCACATGTTTCATGGTTTACGTACACCTAATATGTCCTCTCTTTATCAGGTACCGAAAATGGGGAAGTCTTAGTCTTCTCTCTCAAGATAACGATTCCTTAGCTCAAGCTAGGCTCCAGATACGGACTTCCACTATAACTGTGTTTGTATCTTCAGTTATGGGTTGAAATCAGTGAAGACTCCCAAGGGTCCTTGATCATATTACCAAACTTCTGTAAAAAAAAAGAGTGAAAGCAAAAACACACTTGGTTTTCTGTGTATAGATGCAGAGTACTCTGTCACTGTACCTCCTTGATAGTTCTTTTCTTTCTTCTTTTAACCCTTTTAGTTTAAGTTGTCTCTCGTAGATTTTCAGCTCTTGCTCGTTTCTTTTTCTTGTTCTACAAACCCTTTTGCAAATCATCAATGTAAAACGTTTTCTTCCATTTCAAGCTCTACTGTTCTTCTGAGAATAACAATAAAAACAGTAAAAGTAACACAGTACTTCTCGCATTTGACAACACTTTACTTGAGATAAGAAGGTTCGACTTTGATAACAGTTAAGCTAATGCAACTACTGCAGTAAAATATCCTGCCGTAAGCTTCACTCAGCTTGTTCATTTTTCAACTTTGAACTACTCTTCTATGTATAGCTGCACTGTATGAATTCCCATTTGCCTTCCCTCCCAATCGTCTAGCAGCTCTCTGGATTGCAGCCAGCCTCTGCTTCTGATTACGGTTATTCCACTTCCTGTGAAACCTAAAAGCAAGTGTTAGTACCCATGAGGTGGGCTTACTATTAGAGAGAAGAGAGAAAGGAGAAGAAACCTGATCAAGAACATTCCTGCTACAAGAAATGACACTCCCAACGAAACCTTCTGAATCGTTGTCATCACGCGGACCCATTGCAAAAGATCTTTAAAACATGATAAAGTCTCAGTCTTCAAAGGTTTGGTCTTCTTCTTTTGGAGACTCTCGGCCGTGACTCCACACTTGATTCTAGACTTGCTTTGCTTCCATAACACGGTTTTTCTCTAGAATCATCATTTCTTTGAACGGAAAAACCAGCTGCTTCGCAGAACGATGTGCCATTAGACTCCCAGTTTGAGGTTTTAACGCAGATGATGTCGTTTACTCCACAGGGGCCAATCATCTAAGCACATACGTTAAAAAAAAAACATTAGCTCCCACAAACCATTTGATCACTTTCCTTCGGATTTGCTTACCTGTGTAAGTGCATTACTGGCGAAGTATGCGTCTTTGCAAGCTTCAAAGACTTTGTTACAGAACGAAGCGCAAATGCGAGGAGGACCTGGTTGAATTCCAACGTTCGGGTTACAGACTGAACACTCCAATAGCTCGAACAGATGCAGACAATCTTGGCTAGCTTCTCCAAAAGTAGCCAAGTTTCTGACAGCTACGAAAGCTGGGTTTGTCTGAGCAGGAGAGCAACAGGTCCTTTTACGAAACACCTGGCACAGAGTTAGATCCTTTGATCCTCCTGTGCCAACGGATTTAGGAGGCTTTCCTTCTGATTCATATGGCGGAAACCGCCCTCCTTTAGAAACGCATACTCCTCTCGAATCCGGTTTCAGTGCACCTGAAAGACATTACCAATTCATTCTTAAGCAAGTACCAACCCCCAAAAACAGAGCATTTCAATTCAAAATGATTAGTATTATATTGCAAAGAGTTTCATTTCTTTTCATGAACAGGACAATCTCAAAATGAAGCTAGCAAAACACTGAACCCACATGACCAAACAACAAACTGAGGAACAAAACTGCAAAACTCTGTTTCTAACCAATCTGGTTTGCAACAGACAAGTCAAGATGATTCAGACGACCAAAAACATAAAAAGGTTGATACTTTGAGTGATAGAATCCGATAGCTACGATACCCATTTTCTGGAATCTAACCAACAGATCTTACGTGATGTGAACAAGAAGAAGAACCCTAAGCTTTTGGTACTAACCAGATGAGAAGGAGATCAATAGAAACAGGATCGGACTCTGAACCAGAAACACATTCTTCGTTAAACATCTTCCCATCTTTCCTTTGGTTGATCTAAAAGGTCGAAACAAATGATGAAACACGACCGAAGAAGACGAGGGTTACTCGTGACTAAAGTTCAACAAAGTGAAGACAATTACGGGTGGACCCGAATACCCGATTGTAAAGACTCCGTCAAATTTGGTTTTAGAATAAAAGAATCTCTCTCTCTCTCTCTCTCTCTTGTTATTATTTCAAAAGACAAAGCTTATAACATTCATTCTCTTTAGAACAAGACGACCAATATCTGTTTGAAAGGCAACGATGTTCGAAATTAACAACATTCAAATTGATTTGGTTTCATAAATTGTTTGTTGAAACAATCCTCAAAGTAACTTGACGCCAGCTTCCCTGACGGAATCGATCACGGCCTTGACTTTACCGTGGTACCTCTGCTCTTTCTTCATGTGGATAGTAACAGCTGGGATATCTTTCATCAATAGTCTTTCCCCAAGGATTTTACCAATCTTGGAAGCAGCAGCCACGTCCCGTGTGACACTCATTGTTTCCCTCAATGCTTTCTCCTGTGAGCTAGCTGAGCAAGCCACTGTGGCTGTCGGTGAGTGGATGACTTGGGCGTGAACAAACTTGTTCGTGAAGTGCATTTTCAGGACGTAAGGTTTGAGGTAGTCGAAGAGACGTGGTGGTCTAACTGCCGGCGGAATCACCATCTTTCTCTCTTACACTATAAAAGTTTAGCTGTAAGGAGAAACAAAGTGTTAACACTTCAAAGAGATAGAATCTACACATTTAGAGAGATTTTGTAAGAACTAACAAGAAAACTGTAACTTTCACTAGTCATCAACACAGCTTATGACCAAGATGAAAGTAATTACATAATCTTCACGAATAACGCATATCAGACAAAGACTATGTGTGATGTGACCCTCCTGGATTTATATAACTCGACAGCTTGTTGAACCAAAACCAAACATCAAAGAATCAAAGATCCTACGTTTTTGATCTCCATTGATAACCAAACAACAAGCATTTGACTTTCTTTCAGACATTTCATCAAACAGTTGGTGGGTATCAGTTTGCGACTTAAACCATGATCATTGACAACCGTCTAAACACTCATGTGGCGGAATTAATCAAACCTTAAATTTCCTATTGCTACTAATCAAACAGATCACCCAACTAAAAAGAAAATCGAAAACTTTGATAAGATGAAACTAAAAAATCCAGGGAGAAATGTGCTTCAGATTCTCAAAGTTGAAGATCAAGCTTAGTAGTCCTAGAAAAATAATCTGCCGTAAGAACTGCTAAGTAAATTCTAGAAAATCAACCTAGATTTCGCGTACCTGGAAAATAGAAAGCGGCGGAGCCTGACGGCGAAGGAGAGATTTGAAATGAAATGCCGACGATGATGACGGGTGAAAAACCACCCAGGACCGTAAATTGGGTTTAAATCAAACAAAAGTAGTGGGCCCATCATTGGCCCATTTAGACATGAAATGTGGGTAGTGAGACATTGTTTCTCTCTAATTTGGGTTGAGCTCATATACAAAATTTGACTGTTTCCAGTATGTGATATATTATCTTTTTAAGTATTTTTGATTTTTTCTTTTACGACAAAAAGTTAAAGTAATTTTGATTATCTTCACAATAACCTATCATAATACATTTTAGATTTAACTACTCGAATAAATAATTCTGACATGATTACATATGCTTACTAGCTTATGGCATGTCTCTATTAAGCTAAATCAACCACATAACAAACAAACCAGGCTTCATCGTGGGTCTTTTGCCTGTTGTTGGTCACAAACTCTTATTTTTATGCTACCTCAATGTACTTTTGATTTCATTATATCTTCAACAAACTGTATAATTAACAAATTTTCTTTATTTTAGGACGCCATTTTCCATGCCTTCGAAATAGATTAAAAAGGAAAAATTGATCCGTATAATCTATACAGAGGATCAGATCAATGTGGGGTTATACAATCTGTATTAAAGAAAGGGAGCAACGGTTTTGTTTGTAAAGATTTTGCATTCTGAATATATATTTTTTTTATTATACTACATGATTTCGTTACGAAGCTGTGCGCTCCACTCCAGTGTGTTTTTTTCTGTCCCCGCAAGTACGTGACACTATTTACTTGAGCAATGTTAACTGTTACTCTCATCTTATTTTTCTCATTTATTAAACTGTTACTGAGGAAAGAGACAGAAGTAGGAGTTAATGGCAGTGAGAGTGAAAGTCCCCCGCTTTCTAAGGAAACTCTGCCTCAGCAACCTTTCTTCTTTTTACCCTACACACATTTACACGCTTTCATACATTTTCATAACAGTGACGTACACAAATCAGTGTCTTTTTGCTAAGCAACTAGACTATCAGTTAACTCTTTTCCAATAAAATAAAACAAGATTTTCTGAATCCCTATATATACATAAGAAGAAATCAAATTTTGTCTGTCAGAGAGTTAGCTGCAGTCTTGAAACCTGAATATCCCGATGTCCATATTATTACTCAGAATATTTATTTTATGACACAGTCAATATTTTCCACGGAACTTCATTTAGTTCAGTATCTTCAACTTTTACCATGCCTGGTGTAGTAGCAAAGTAACTATATATAATCAAGATGAATCTTTATCAGCGACTTACAATAGACATATGTAATGTATATATAAATATCGATGCACTGCAATATCGCATATATCCACGCCATTGCCAACAAAAATGACACAGAATTGGAGGAACTATCAGTGTTTACTTTGAGTCGTACGTTCTCATGTATCCACGATATATAGATCAAAACATAGTAAATGTAAAAACAAAAAAAAAAAACATAGTAGATGTAAGTATGTAGTCGTCCAATAAATATGAACTCGGATCGCTTGTGGTAAATTCTCTTCTCACCGTTGACGACTGCATAGTCGAGAGGGGAGAGAAACACGTGTTGGAGTAGTAGAACACGTGCGAATATATGATCAACATGTACTGATTGATCTCATTTGATCGCACGTGCCCTGCTTCTCCAGCAAGTGTTACTCACCCATTGCATTCACCTAGGTTTAACTCCTTGCAATAGTTGAAGAAAGATAGAGAGTTTTGCTTGTGTAGAAGAATAAAGTTAGGAATATGGCATACAACTTGAGAGTGAGGGCAGGTACTTCTGCTTGCTCGTTTACGTGCATATATAGTGGGTTTGAAGTGTTTGATAAAACGAGGCAGGAGTTTTAAAATAAGATAAATTCGGAAATTGAAAAAGTATTAAACTCAAAAAATAAATGGGAGTGGAGTTAAAGTGATTGAGTCTTGGAGTGGGATTACTTTAAATGTGGATAAGAAGTAAAATGGCAATCATGTCACCAAGTCTTTCATTACTTTAAATGATTCTTTGCTTTCTCAAAATTGTTTCAGAGAGATGTATATACGACACGCATGTCTGCGTAGATCCGTAAAACGAGACTCGGAGTTAATAGCTATTTAGTATATTTATTTCCAACCTTTGGTCAAATATTGGAGGATCAAATAAAAATAAATACAAATTGATGAGCATAGTGAAAGAGACCAACTAAATACGAATGGATTAGCATAGTGAGAGAGACACCAACTAAATACAAATTGATTAGCATAAATAAACAGAATTGACCTTTGACCATGATAGGAGGATCAGATAATCGATTTACAATTGAACAACATTGAGTAGCTTGTAAGAATAGTAATAATATATAAAACATTGCTAATAAATTATGAAATAGTAGTTTATTACGCAATGCATGTAATAGAGACAGACAGTAAAGATAGGTGACGAGCTTTGGTCAGCTTATGTCTACTTCCTGCCGCCGAATCCAAGTTCAAGCCCACTATTTTATTCCAGTTTTTTACTTTATCTTGACGTCACCACAAATATAGTTATCAACCAAATTATTATTGCGTACTTACTAAACTAGGAGTTCAAGATCTTAACTGTTTGAACTTTCCGTGCATTTCTACATACTAAGTTATGGTCATATCGACACAACAAGGTTCAATCGAACTCTTGTCCGAAAACGCAGTGATTAGAAATGCAGGGCACGATTAAGTGTAAGAATCTTCACTAAAATGCAAGCTATATTCACATTGAATATGAGCTAATGAATACTATATATCAAACTAATTAAAAGTCGCGCACCTTTCTTGTTAATTTGCATCGAATATAACTCTTCTGGCGAGGTGAAGCGTCCGACTAATCTCGGAAAGTACATGTAAATCCCATTACTAATAACACATTCGATTAAAATCATGTAGTATTTGCAGTTTTTCTTTTCCACACTATAAAATCAAAACCATTATAGGTTTTTCCAGTAACGTAATAATTAGTAGGTATGCATAGTCAAAATTACGTGTGGCTGACTTTCTCTAATACGAAATCGCATAATTGATCGTTGTTTAGAATTTGATTTGAAATGGGAAAGATATGAAAGAAAAGTTTATAGAAAAGAAGAAATAGGATGGTGAAGAGAAGTGAGAGATGATGGTGTAGTGATGGAGACAGTAACACAGAGAAGAATGGGTTGCGTGTTCCTCGCGAGTTTCTTTCCCTTTTCCTTTTTCTTACCTCAGAATTAAATAGAACAAATTCACCACTATAGTCCATAGATAGCGAGACAGAAACTTTTTGGCTTGAAGAGTTCCAATGCAATTCTTTTAATCATTTTATTGTATTCCTCTTTGCCCATTATTAACAAAACTAAAACAAACCGTTATATGATCTATGTATTTTGTAACATTGATAAATCTGTAGCCAATATTCAATGGGATGCATGCGATAATATAGGTGATGTAAAAAAAGCCATTCCTTACCAAAGTTCCTCCCATAATCTCCATTAAGCTAAACGGGGAAAATCCACATATATGGACCATTGTTGAAAAAAGTGTTGAGAGTTTGACTTTTTTTTTCTTTTACTAATTTGAAAACTTGTTATTATGTTTAAATTAAGTACAAATCTATCTTCATCTGCGGTTCAAAAGGAACTTGTGCAATTCTTATTAGGTCAAGTTAGATTAAAACTCAGTTAAAGAAAATCTTACTTGGTCAATTCAATCATTGTTACATGTTTGAAAGCATGAGCATCGAATCTTAGACGATATATATTCATGACATGTGAAAAAGAAATAGAAAAAATATTTGTATAAATAAAAGATTTCATCTTTTTAACAAAAAGAAAAAAGGGTGGAGGATTCTGCAGTTCAGTGTCACTTACTTCTGACGAAATTGAAGTGAATCGTTCCCCCATGTTTTATGGGTTTGGATTTCCCCTCTGACGTCATTTGGTTCTCTCTCTCTCTCATTTCAATAATTAAATTTTTATTTACATATATCTCTCTCTCGCACCTAAAGGATGTCAAATGGGCGGGTGATTAATGGTTATTTCGGGTACAATCCTTTGCATTTTACCAACTGAATATGTGTAGCAAGCCAGACATATAAGGTGTTTAAGAGAGTTGAATTTTTTTTCTTTTTAGATTAAAATTTTATACCAACGACCCGAAAAGAGGGATAATAGTTTCGATTACAAGACCGGTTCGGACAAAATTACCCAGACCCGAAATTTCCTATCTAGTTTCGCTCAATCAATGTCTCCGGCGCCTTCCACTAAATAAAATCCTACATCTTTTTAGGTAAAAGTAATATATAGTTGAATTATCTTTGTATTCTGATAGAAACCAGCAATTCAGAGTAGAAAAACTCCATAAAAAACAGTGAACAGAAATCTATGTGACGATAGTATCTACTATAAGTCTATAACTATTCTGGCTTGTATTTTCTTAGTGCGTAATGAAGGAGATATATCAATAGTATAACAATCATTTATGCCCAAACAAGCTATACGGCCAATACCATTAATCAGGACTAGAGACTTCCTTTTGTTCAAACGTAGTGGTAAAACAAACAATGATACCAATCAAAACAACTGAATCCAAATCCATAATTGATTGAAGAATACGAATCATTTTATTTCTCCACATAGAAGACCATGACCAAACCCTATTCTCCAATTGTATATACTCATCACTAAACTTGACCAATCTCTATACTCCGATTGTATATTCTTTCCACTTGTAGCATCATTAATCTAACACCAACTACACACATTTTCGAATAAAATAATTTTGCTAAAACTTCACTCGGTTTACCGAAATAACTGTCTGGAAAAACACAACACTCCATAGAAGCTCAAATGCGCCACAACAAACGAAACTGTATCCCTTCAACCAAACTAGATAAATATCTTAAACAGAACAGAGATAACTGAAGTAGAATCAAAACTCAACTAAGAGGAAAAGATGATCAGAAAAATCGTGGTCTTTTTAATCTTCTTCCTCTGCTTCGTTCTCGGCGATGTTGAAGTACCTCAACTCATAGAGGTTACGGTCCTTGTTGGCTGCAATCACCCTGAGCCAATCTCTGACATTGTGTTTCTTCAGATACTTCTTTGTCAAGTACTTTAGGTATCTACACATACACAAAACGAACACGTGTCTTACTTGGAGAAGTCAAACCATGTACAGCTCAAGATAACTTCTACAGACTATATGGCTTAGATTTAAATCAAACCTCTTGGAGAATTGGCCATCAGAGGTGACGGTGATCTTGCTCTTGTCACGAGTGATGGAGACAGAATCACCAAGAGCACCAGCTTTACCACCACCAACCTTAATCCTCTCCTGAAGAAACTTCTCTAAGGAAGCAATCTCCATGATCTTGTCATCAACAGGCTTCGAACAATCAATGGTGAAGGATACTCCTCCTTCTTCTTCCCCTTTGGAGCTGCTGCACTTCCACGACTCATTTTCACCTCTCTTCTATCTGCAAAATCCCAAAAACCATATTGGCCATTCATATAATGCTAAACCAAGTAGAAGAACAAAAAAACGATAAACTAAAAGTCGTTCATTCTCTTTCTCATCAACTCTGTCGGAAACACTTTTCGAGAGTTTTCAAACGACAGCATACATCAAATACTGGGGAAGCTTGTTTTAAGTTAAAAAGAGTGACGATGAAAGTGTGTACCTGAAGGAAAATGCTGGTAGATGGAACTGCGGCGTCTTCTGATCTTTGAAAGAAGAAGAAGATGTTGCGTCTAGGGTTTAAGATGCTCTTGTAATTCAGGCCCACATAAAATTTTAGAGTCTCGTAACCATTTCTTATAATGGGCCGAAAGCCTGTCTTGTCCCCTTTAAACAACTATAGCTGAATCGGTTTGGTCTTTTAGACCTTGTCGAGATTGTATTTCGTAAAAACATAACTAACCTACATGATATAAAACTTCTGATGTTGATTTGTTAAGTTTATTTGTCCAACAAAACAAAGTTTAGAGACTGATGATAATGGTAGGAGCCGCGCGAACGCAGGCTCCCTCTGCCACAAATAATGACACAGGCTCTCCCACTTGGGGAGACCTTAGGCTAAGCGCCCCTCCTTAAAGTGCAATGGAGGTCACTAGCCTAGGCCACTCATCTTCTTGATCATGGGTTGACCCTGTCCAGGTAAGTGATTTGCTCAGTCATTCCACTTCCTTTCTTATACTCTCCTTCACGAGTCTCTTCTTGCTATTGTAAGCGATGTGGGACAATTGAACACACTCATGTACTGATGTACCTGCAGGCATGTTGGGTATTGAACGCATGGGCCGGACAAACAGGCCCATTAAATGAAAACATGGGAGGTGTTGAAAGAAAGATAAATGTCTCAAGGAGAGATGGGAGAGTGAACCTAGTATGCTAACAATCTTCCACCATCAAACTTTCGAAAAGATATTATAGCCAGAAAAGGTTCGAACATTTCAAATCATCTATCAGAAAAATGTAATTATACTGACTAGTGCTAATCTTAGACGAGGTTGTCAGCTTGTGTCCGAGTTTGGAATATGAAGATAATAATATAAGTATATAACCAGCTCATAAGCGGAATGAAAGTTGATTTTTATTCATATAATTTCTGTAAGTACCTCTTACATTTTCGCATCCCGAGTATTGCAAACAATATGCAAGTCGTGGGGATTATATAACCAGAATGAATTAATTTCAAAGTACCAAAAGAAGGATATAAAAAACATGAAAAAATGTCACTAGTAGTAGCTATAATATGCCTAGAAATTCTAGGCTAGAATAAGAGAATAGGCATGATCGATAATAAAAGAGTTCTTTTAGTCTTTAGTCAAGTTGTCGGGCTTGAGAAATTTGGGGTAGCGATCGGTGGCTCCAGTCTTGTGATCGTAGTACTCAACAGCAGCTGCTCCAGCTAGAGCCGCTAATGTCAACGCCTGAGCGTGTAGCCTGAGAATACAATCCAATCACAGAAAATGTGTGAGAGATGTAATGGTAAAGAAGAAGAATTTACGATCATCATTATCTTCATCATGCATGGTAAAGGGGGTAAACAAACAATCTACTTAGCATCATCGTGCATTTGTGACACATCCAACACCCTAAATGTTTCGTCAATAATATGTTTACAAAAACCAAGCGATATAAATGATTATATATTGGAGAATGGAGACTCGAGTTCTTGTTGGCTCGAATCAATATTCTACTTTTAACCAGTGAAGAAAAAAAGAAGGGATAATAATAATTCATTAAGAGAATCACAAGCACACACAAAGGGATAACCATTCTCGAAGTTCATGCTTCCGCAAGTATAAGGCGGCTAAGGTTTTTCTACGTGATGGAGGTGATTATGCAAATTTTGGTCTATACGCCATCTAAAGATTATTGTATTTATGAGAATAACTAATTAAATTCGATGCGAGAAAAAAAATTAAATTAAATTCGATGCGTTTTTGTTAAGCCTTTAACCATTAGAAAGGGAGATAGAAAGAGTTTAAGAAAAGAAAAATGAAAATGATACCTGGCGTGGATGATTCGGACACTGGTTTTCATACCAGGTTTAGACCAGTTGTAGGCGATTGAACCAGAGATCCCACTCAGCCATAAACAACCTATACAGAGTCGAGGATTAAGATCAAACCATATATACATCAGAAGAACACACCCGCAAACGCGTCACCGAGGATGTGAAGCGAATTCGATTACTTCAGCAGAAAGAAAAACTAAACTAATCAAATTTGAGATCTAGGTATTAGAATGAACACAACATAGCCAACAGATCTATAAAACATTTAAATTTTACCAACGGTACGAAGCTTGTGTTCTACAATCCATTCCCTGATTTCTGCAATTTTTGTCTTTGATTCCGCCATTGCTCAACAAAATTTTTTAAAAAATGAAATTCAGAAGAAGAGGTGATGAGAGAAAAAAAAAAAAAAAGAGGAGATTGTAAGAGTTGAAAAGCGCGTTTGGCCGTGGTTTTAAAGCGACCAAAGGCGGAAAATTCCAAGGAAGAGAAAACCAATTTGCTAACTTGCGCTACATTCCCGCTGTTACGTGTCATTTAACTAAATTTGTATGTTAATAGGTTTTCTTCTGATTCGAGCCCGTTAACCGTGTGTTCTCGTTATTTTGAGAGCTTGAGTGGAAGAGTTTTAACATTGTGATCTATGCTATTAATGGAGTTGCTTAGCCACTGGTCCGAGCCAATATACTAGAGAGGCAGGTTCGAATTCCCACTCTTTTCTGTTGCCTTGTTCCTATAATTAGCTCGTCTCATGTCATGTTGCTAATGATCAACCAAACTGTTTCCATAGTGATTGAAAACAAGACAGTTCAAGTTTAACGAAGAGCGAAAAGAAATAAACATCACAGTTACTAACACACCCTCTTAAACCTTTAGTTTCAAGAGCCTCGAATCATCCATCGCATTAAAAGAAAAAACACAACACAACAAGTCTGTCCTCTTT
>JAAMPC010000167.1:0-65253 GCA_016771965.1 Brassica carinata
GATGGATTAGCTTAAGTTGAACATGCGAGCAATAATTTTATTTTCAATTCAAGAAACTACATTTGCAGTTTAAATAGGCATCGTGGAATAATATCAGTATTATTGTCTACCTTATTCAAGGATATATTGTTAACCGCAGTCAACATGGGTACTGTACAATGTTGACTTTAATTGTGGACTATTGATAACAAATTAACGTGTACGTATCTACCGAATACCGAATAAAGTATATTACCCCTACAGTAGTATGCGTGTACATATGGTTTGTAGTTTATAAGTATGTAATGTACATATGTATCCGAGTCCGATGCTTTAAACATAAACAATTTAAGCTCTTGCATTTTTCTTAATTAGCTAAAATAATTCTCACACCTTTTCTTAATAAATGTCACTTTGACACTTTTCACAGAGATTAAGAAAATTATATAATAAACTAATATATTCCTATTTAATATATGATTAACTAAATGAAAATGATTTAAATAAAAATCTATTGGTTATTCAAAAGGGTAAAAATAGATTTAATGAACAAAATTATATTAGGATTATAAAATGACACTTATTTACAAAATAAAAAAACTTAAAGTGATACTTATTATGAACGGAGGGAGTATATAAATATATATGAAAAATATTTAAAGCATTTTATTTCTGTAAATAAAATTATTTCAAAGTACAACATAAACAAACAATTCTTTTGCAAAAAAAAAAACATAAAACAACTATTTTTTAATATATATATATATTTTTTAAAAAAAATTATATTTTTTGTTTATTTGTAAGTTTGATAACATATTTTGTTTTTTCAATATAATGTGAGATCTAATTGGAGCTAACAGGTACATATTAATCAATTGAATGGTAGCTTTTAGGGGACAAGATTATTAATTAGTGAGTAAATAAACATTCGAATAGTCCGATATAATATATATAGTATAGTAGTATTCATATATATAAATAAATCCTAAGATTATATAGATATAATATAGGACATAATTGAAGTGACTATAGATATAATATGGGTGACTAGTTGAAGTGACTATTCTAAAGCGCAATTTGTTTTCCAGAAGAAAAAAAATGTTCCCGAAATGTCTAATCAGAGATAATGCATGATCCGTGCGATTAGTCTCTTCCTAAAATAATGACTATCTTTTTTCATTTCGTTAGGTACTCACTCGTAAGTTATTCCATTGGCTTTTCGTTAGGTGTCTCAAGGCCCACATGTCGAGTGACTCATCGCTATGACCGAATTTGTGTTATGTCATATATGCATTGTTAGGTTTATTTGTGGCGTTAAGCATAAAGATATATTGAGTTGATGCATTCAACTTTTACAAAAAAATAAATAAAATAAAATAATGTTCTATAGTGGTAAAAAAAAGATTATTAAACAGAAAATAGTGTTGTATGTCTATAAGTTTCGATATCAGTCTATTTGAGTTTTGACAACTCATAATAATAAAAAAACAGGTTCAGTTAATCATATCAGCAACTTATGTACGTCAATCTGCAATGTGGCATACCATTTAAAGCCTGAATAATTCAACGTTTCTCCTTGGTAACTTTTTTTAGTTCTCTATAAAAAATACTTTAGTTTGAAATAGTTTACTAAAAAAAGAAAAGAACAGTATATACAGTGTGTTGATGAATCGCGAACACAAAAGAGAGTTAACAACAAAGTTAGTGATGATCAACTTGTTAAAAAAATAACAATAAGAATAGACAAGAGATAAACCCTAGGAATTAAATGGAGTAAGTTGGGGAGGGCACAGCACGAGCGACGATCATGAACCCAAATGAAATGTCCATACAAACCATTCTTTGCTTTTACGTTGTTGATATTTTGGTTTAAACTGAACGTACGTATATTATGTATGTATGTAACAGTTGGGTCATCCGCCACTGATAGAAATATGTTTTGGCTATTAGCTGTGATGAACACTCCCTTATTAATATATATATTATAGATATATACTGCTTCAAATGTTAAGAGCAATACATAGATTTCCGAGATCGATAAACAAACGACTATAATTATAATGTTTGTGGTTATTATATATTTTATATTTTAATTAGTAGGATTCACAAGACCATTCCCACTATACAATAATTAATTAATCATAACATTAATCCTTTCGTAGTTGCCAGCTGCCACGAAGAAATCTAGCAGACTAATGTGAATGTTAAATATGTTTTTATCTCCCTCTCTCTCTCTCTCTCTCTTTCACGGACTATGAACCCTGGTTCATTATATTTTTGTTTAATTTTTGTTTCAATGCATATACGTGAATTTGATACATCTTTTCATAGGATTGTAATTCCGGATTCTCATCCGTCCTAGGAGTTTGTTTATGTATTGATTAAAGATATAATAATAAAGAGGTTGATGAATGTGAATTCAAGTAACTTATATATGTATTAATTTGTACTATCAGTCAAACTCCAAATCCGATCTTGAACACTAGCAAAACAGTGAAACCAATGTACACCACACCACACCAATCATATATAATCATAATCACGCGTGATATATGTTAATAATTTGAAATCTCTTTATAAATTTCTTCTTAATTTATAGAACAATGATATTCGTACTAACTATATTACACAGTTTAATACTTTACGTCATAGTGTATCAACTTACCTCCAAAACAACAACATGATTCCATAAGCTACATATTATTCTACTACTTAATCACGTTAATTTAGTAACTCCGTTATTAGCGTTATAAGCAAAGCGTATTAGTATTTGACCGTCTTAATCGACGACCAACAAAAGAGTAACAAGAAAAACGAGGCAATTAAGTCCGTATTGACGCCTAACCACTAAAGACAAAACTCAAAACTTCGGTAAACGCTTACATGGCAGAGACATGTAGGTCCTCTATGTCTTCATAAACTGACATTGGATTACTTGTCTACTGTACCTATTGTCCCCCGTCTCGGCTACAACCCTGTGACAAACAAAGATCAAGTCAAATAATCTAACCAAAAGTACTCTCGGGCCCACACGTACTTCCACGTGGATAACACTGACGTGGCACTTCCCCTCCTATAAATACAACCCACTCTTCGCCGAGTTATCCTCATCAATCAAACGAGTAAAGCATTTGCTAATATTAAACACACAATCTCTTTTCTTACAAGAAAACATTCGATCAATCATGGCTGTTGATTCACCTCTTCAATCTCGGACGGCCTCTGAGAAAGACGTGAAGGCTCTTAATTTCATAGAGGAGATGACACGGAAACCCGACTCGGTTCAGGAGAAGGTTCTTGGAGAGATACTGAGCCGTAACTCGGGTACCGAATATCTGAAACGTTTCGGTCTTAATGGCTCCACTGATCGCAAAACATTCAAAAGCAAACTTCCGGTGGTTACTTACGAGGATTTGAAGCCAGAGATACAACGTATATCCAACGGTGATCGTTCTCCGATCCTGTCTTCTCACCCCATCACCGAGTTTCTCACAAGGTCAGACAACTTTATCAATAGTTAGTATCATAACATAACTTTAATAATTATAGTCACAAAGTAAGACAACTTTATCAATAGTTAATATCATAACATTATAAAATAATTATAGTTGACCATAGCTTATAAAGTTTGTACGTATATGCAGCTCTGGGACATCTGCCGGTGAAAGAAAATTAATGCCGACAATTGACGAGGACTTAGACCGACGTCAGCTTTTGTACAGTCTTCTCATGCCTGTGATGAATCTGTTAGTATACATACTTCTAAAACATTTTTGAAAAATTATTCTTGTAATAGTATTTATTAACGATTAGATAAAATTAACCAAATTAAAAACGTTTGGTTAATTACAGCTACGTGCCGGGATTAGACAAAGGCAAAGGCTTATACTTCCTGTTCGTGAAGTCGGAGTCTAAGACGCCATGCGGGTTACCGGCTCGTCCGGTTCTCACCAGTTACTACAAAAGCGACCATTTCAAGAGACGACCGTACGATCCTTACAACGTCTACACCAGCCCTAACGAAGCCATCCTCTGCTCTGACTCGTCGCAGAGCATGTATGCTCAGATGCTATGTGGTCTGCTGATGCGCCACGACGTCCTCCGTCTCGGAGCAGTCTTCGCCTCCGGTCTCCTCCGTGCCATAAGCTTCCTCCAGAACAACTGGAAGGAGCTGGCTCGAGATATCTCAACCGGAACCCTGAGCTCAAGAATCTCTGACCCTGCGATTAAAAACCGCATGTCAAAGATTTTGACCAAACCGGATCAAGAACTGGCTGAGTTTCTGGTGAAGGTTTGCTCACAGGATAACTGGGAAGGGATCATCACTAAGATATGGCCCAACACGAAGTATCTTGACGTGATTGTCACTGGAGCCATGGCTCAGTATATTCCGACGTTGGAGTACTACAGCGGCGGGTTACCCATGGCTTGTACGATGTATGCTTCATCAGAAAGTTACTTCGGGATTAATCTAAAACCGATGTGTAAACCCTCGGAGGTTTCTTACACCATCATGCCCAACATGGCCTACTTCGAGTTTCTCCCACACGAAGCAGCAGATGAAACTGAACTTGTGGAGCTAGCCGATGTTGAAGTCGGGAGAGAGTACGAGCTCGTGATCACGACCTACGCTGGGCTCTACCGTTACAAAGTCGGTGACGTTCTACGCGTCACGGGGTTCCATAACTCGGCTCCGCAGTTCAAGTTCATAAGGAGGAAGAACGTTTTGCTGAGCATCGAGTCCGATAAAACCGACGAGGCTGAGCTACAAAAGGCTGTGGAGAATGCGTCGAGGTTGTTTGCGGAGCAAGGAACGCGTGTGATCGAGTACACTAGCTACGCGGATACGAAGACCATACCGGGTCACTACGTGATCTACTGGGAGTTGCTTGGTAGGGACCAGACCAACGCTCTTCCTAGCGACGAGATCATGGCTAAGTGCTGTTTGGAGATGGAGGAATCGCTTAACTCGGTTTATAGACAGAGCCGGGTCGCGGATAAGTCGATTGGTCCGTTGGAGATACGTGTGGTGCAGAACGGTACGTTTGAGGAGCTCATGGACTACGCAATCTCGAGAGGTGCTTCGATTAATCAGTATAAAGTCCCGAGGTGCGTGAGCTTCACGCCGATCATGGAGCTGCTTGACTCTAGGGTTGTGTCTGCTCATTTCAGCCCTTCCTTGCCGCATTGGTCGCCAGAACGACGTTGTTAGACAAGGCTTAAGAGACTTTTTGTACCCATGCGGTGCTAATCTAGCAGAAAGTTCTGTTTGCGACTCTTGTGCTAGTTTTTATTATTATGTTGTTGACTTTTGGGTTTGTGAACGTACAATAAAATTTGAATTACGTACTGTACTGATGCTGTCTTTTCCTTTCACTTCTGTCGGAATCCCGCTAATAAATAGTTTACTTAAAATATCTCCAGTTTTCAGTATTTCAAAATAAGTAAAAACCAAACACAAAAAAACATCGAAATAATCAAACTGTAACCAAATTTTCACCTCAAAATTTTGAAGGTATTAAAAAACTAATCTATGCACAAAATCAACTTGTTTTAGTTTTCTAAGAGCATCGTTATCGGTTAAAGAATCCAGAGAGATTCTCAACTAAATAATATTACTATTTTATGTACACAATAAATTGTGAGATTAATTTTCAATATTGTCTGTAAGAGATACCAAATAAAAGAGTGCCAAGTGTACTCATGCTATCTAAAAACGGTTTTTTAAGTAGCAAAATAAGAGGCGATTCTACCACACTTTCTCTTTCTTATTCACTTTTTGATTAATTAAATCATTTAATTGCTTAGCTTCTGTGTTTAGAGACTATTGATGGACATGGTCTTATGACTGCAGTGACTAGTGAGCGTATATGTAAACTACTCCTAGTTTCAAACAATCGGCACTTCAGCAGACGAGCTCATCGATTTGACATGTCTCATCCAAAATCTAATCCTTGTGCCCTAATTATTTAGCACTTTCTTTTGGGTCAAATTATATAACACTTTATGTCACGCGAATTTGCTAAAACTCAACTGAACCCAAAAAATTATTATTGAACAACTATGTCCAGTCCGGTCAAGCAATCGGCCCATTCCAAGTTGAAGCCCCATATCAGTATGTCAACAGCTTAATATATTAAAAACTTATAAATAAATAATGACATTAATATAAAATTTTATATGTGGAATAAATCTACGATTACTTGGCAATACACTAAGTGCATTGTCAAACTGTAATAACACAGACATATCATTCGATCGCCAAAAATGTGAAATATATGAGTATGTATGTTGGTAAACAAAAATTCCACAACCTTATGTTTAGGCCATAACTAAAGTTTAAATAGTCCAAATAGATCCTTCTTACAGCTATATAAATTAACATTGGACAAATATGTCACATTTACGGAGTATCTAAAACATATCTCAACTACAGACAATATCGTACCAAGGTAATATTTTAATTTATAATTTTGGTGATGGAGATCAATATTATTTGACAAATACTGTAGTCAAGACTAATTTTATATTGTTAGTAATGGATACAAATGTGATAGCCCAAATCTTTTTCAAATCAAAGTATCTTTCACCGGCAGAACAATAATAAGATCATGGGAACTTTCTGATTAATTCAATATTATATTTTTTGGAGTTATGGACACTTGTATAATAACATCATGATCACTTGTATAACTCATCTTATTGAGTATATTCCAAACATCCTAATATCACGACCATATTAATATATCTAATGAGTTAGTTTATATTCAGCAAAGAATAGAGAAGTAATTAGACAACCAGCAGATCTTAGTATTGTTATTGATAATCAGTATAAATGGCTATCTGCAAAATTTTGGGGAAAAGGTAGCTTGTTAATTTTCTGTATAACCATAAAAAATATAATCATTTGGTATTATACATCAAAACTGTATCTAAATTTTTTAATCTTCAAAGATATATATAGAGGGAGAGCCGTTAGACCTACACATTGTTTGGTTTGTTTTATTTTACATAAACAAAACCTTTTTGGTAATTATCTACATAAACGAAAACTAATATTTTCTGGACATGTACATAGCTCTTGAAATATATATATATATATATATAGCCGATTCCCATACGAAAACAAATTCAATGGAATTTTTTTCTATGTGAATCAATACATATGCTTGAAAGATAATTAAAATTATCTTTAACGAATTTGAATAAAAATTAAACGATCACAAATGCTCCGTGGAGCATAAATGAACAAACAAGAACCCACAAAAAGAATCAAAATTTTCTTTGATTATGACAAAGCAGCGAAAACGCTTACTTATTCTTACACAGTGAATATGTTGAATTCATATTTTGTAATGTAAAAATATATTACAACCGATTATGCATATTTTTTATAAAATCTTATCTATATATATACGCATGAAATAAAGCATATAGACTCATAAAAATTGAAAGGACAAGTACTAACAGTTTATCTAGATATATGTAAAATGCTATTTTTCTTCAATAGTATATATATTATAGTATGGTTTAGTTTGCTTTGTTTAGTCTCGGTAGTTTGGCTTATTTTTTATGAACATTTTGGCTTATTCAGCCTGCTTGTAACTCCAAAGACTTATAGTTGTCTGTTGGTTTCTGTCTCTGAAAATGTTTTACGACACTTGCCGGCTTAGATATTCTGCTGATGTATAATTTCTAATGTTAATGAAAATCTTCCAGTGAAAAAAGAGTTTAAATAGATATATGATGATAATGTTATCATTAATCAGAAAGTTCCCATGATTAAACAATTGCACAACAATTTGCGACGTAGAATATCATTAACACATATGTGTGATCGATACCAGTAGGTCAGGTGGAGATTGGCTTACGATTGTTTTCTAGAGATAAACTAAAAAAAAAGAACTAAAATGCTTTTAAATAAGAGTTTATGACATCCCAAATGTATTTTGTTATTTTGTCTCGATGTATTTTTCTAAGAAAACAATCTCTAAATATAGAATAAACAGAAATCAATTTCTATTTTAGAGTAAGAAATAAAGACGTATTGGAATAATTTTATCTTTAAATACTATTATAAAGATAAATATATAGAGTTAAGTTGAAATGTTTTTAGAAAGACACAACCGGCCAAAATATTGTTATAAATACAAATGAGTCATAAACGTGGTCAATTAAAAAAAATATGGCCAGAAAGTGCTTGTTTTGAGGTAATTTTTAACTTCCGTCTAAAACGTTAATTTATATATTATGGAATATTATAAAACAAAATTTTAATGGATAATGTTATTCATTTAATCTATAATATTATTTATAAAGTAATTTTTTGATTTGAACCTTCAAATTAAAAGTTAGAATGGTTAAAATCGTTGTTAACTTTACGAAATAGTTTATTGTGAACTCTTATATTAAAAGTTAGATTGATTAAAGTTGTTGTTATCTTTAATAAATAGTTATGTTTATCATTATATAGTTAATTATAAATTTATTATATTAATAAAATTATTATTACATATTTTCATTAAAAGTTAAAATTTATAATTATTGTTATTTTAAGTTACTTCCCTTTTTAAGTTTTTTGGTAAGCTATTATAAGATTTTAGTTATTTTTTTTTTGTTTTTATTATGCATGTTGTTAGTGTTATACATGGAGAAAACACCTAGTACAAGTCCATAACAAATGAAGTTTAAACACATTATAATTATAATATGAAAGATTGCAGTGAACAGTTTTATTTAGATCATAATTTATATATAAGATCATCTATGTTACTTAGTGGAAATCATAATTTCAAAATTCAAATTCGAATGTTATCAAACAACGTGCGAGATGTTGCGATGTAATGAGATGATAATATATAACTAAAGAAATAAAGTAAATAACTTGTGCTACCCTTTGATTTATCAAATAAAAAAGGCAAGGAAAGAATAATACAACTCATACATCAATATTTTTTATATGCTGATTATCATACAATAGTTGTTACTAGTACTGTATTGATAGCTGAAAAAAAGTTTTAACCACTTATAATTTGGGATATGGATCATCACCAGTCTAATAAAGTTTGGTAACACTAAATTTTATTACATCTAGTAGCTTTTTATCTTGAATTCAGAACATAACTGAGAAAACACACATCTACTTTCTCTGTTCCTAAATATAAGATGTTTAGACAAAAATACACATATTAAGAAAATTACTTTTTGTCTATAAAAGATTATTAAAATTAAAAGTATAATGGTATTTAACCAATTACAAAATAGATTATTAAATATAATTGGTTACACAATTTTTTAATAAAGTAAAAGTTACCTAGAAAAATGAAAACATCTTATATATTGGAATATCAAAATTTTGTAAAACATCCTATATTTAAGAACAGAGGGAGTATGTGAATAAATTTTGACTGTTATTAGTTATATTAAAAAAATAATAGAAGGAAGTAAACCTTTAAAAGTGAACCATTGTTGTTTAAATGAAAATTCCATTATTTAACTACTAGAAGTCATTCTTTTTTATAGAGAATTATAGTAAGTAGTTAAGTCGTTAAGATAGGTGTATTGACTGTATTCCATTTTGGTTAAGATGTTTTATGATTTTAGAATGTTTTAATGAAACTTTATAGTTAAAACATAAAAATTTAAATCTCATGATCTTAAATGAATTTAGAATATTCTGATAAAATTCATAATAATTTATTAATTCATATAAATTTATATAAAACTTAAAAGCAAAAAAAAAATATCAAATTTATCAAATACTAGATCTGATAAATTTGCATATAACTCCTTTCTTTTTGTTTCTTTGCAAAAAGCTTTATAAGTTTTTATTTTATTTTAAGCTTATGGCAGTTTATATTTATCCAATTTATTAATATCCTTTATATTTTTAATGCTTTTTACTATCAATTAAATTGTTTTACCCAATTATTTTCAAGTATAAAAATAAAGACATTTAGTAGTATCTTGCTCCAGTCTGCTAAATGCCAATGACTCTTGGACAAAAAAACATTAGTTAACACTATTTGGTATTGCAATAATTCCCCAAAATAATACATTTACTTCTCTTCTTTCTATTTTAATATTTATTTTTTCAAATATATAGTTTTTTTTTGTCTACAACTCGTGTTTATATTTATTTTTGTCTACAAGTCGAATAAGGGATAGGACTACTCATGTAAGTTTTTTGGACATCTATTACACGTAAGACTAAATAGCTAAAGGTGATAACCACCTCACGAATAGAGCTCCTTTCATATTTACCCACTCAACATTACACTACCAAAACATGTGCTTATTTATCGTACCCAACTTTTGGGGTTTCTCAGCATATCAAACCCAACTGTTTTTTTTTTTGATCAAACATATCAAACCCAACTGTTTTCCTCTTTTTTTTTTCTTTGTTCTCACACATATACTGTGATACATATACCTAACAGTAAAGGAAGATAGAAAGAGAGAAGTCGATATTTTCATTAACTTTAAGGTTTCACTTCATATGAGTCTTAGGTAACATGGTTTCATGTCTTTCTAGTTTTAAAAAGTATTCTTTAAAAATATCCTCTTACAATAAATAAACAACACGAAAAAGAAAAATATAGGTGATGAATAGAATACCAATTTTCATATTTTACGTTATGAAAACGATTATGCTACTATTATCATTAAGAAAATTCACCAAGTTTTGACATACGTAATTATACTGAAAAGTTAGTCTGCTATATTACGAGCATGCTGAAAGTACAACTAGAAAAAATAAACTATCTATCTATAGTAATTATTATTATTTTTGAACTGAGTAATTATCTTTTTGATTCGATTCTTTTCATCTTATACAATCAACTGACATAAACATACTAATCAACTAGAAAAGGTTTTGTCTTGAGATATGTTTTTCAGGCAGCTCTATACACCGTATGGCAAGAGAGAAATAGTAGTCGTCATGGTGAAATATGCTGGATAAGTTGGCACGAAATAGACTATCTTCTATTGGGTTGCTTGGAGACAATACGCTGGAAAAGAGACTCAGGTTCTGGTTTTCCACAAGAATCTAATTCACCAGCAGCATACAACACTAATTTTTTTTTATTCTTTTCATTTAAATTCTTTTGATACTCTATAGCTCAGCTGCACAAGATGCAAAACAGTTTTTTTTTTTTTGGGTTTGAATATATTTTAGCATTCGTTCACAACATGTGATGCTTGAAACTAAATGTTTCAACGGAAGTGATGTTTTATATTTTTAATGTAAAACTAAAATTTCTTATACCTTTCTAATTTTGAAGTGTTTTTTTTATTATTAGGGGAATTGTTTTAAGCTATAGAAGAATATTTTGTGATTTTAATCTGTATGTAGCTTTTTGACACATTATTTGTTGTGAAGTAGGGAGAGTATATAATTACTCAACTCTTCTTCACCTCCAAATTCTTCTTCGCCTCCAAAGTGCTCGTCCTTACTCGTGTTTTACTGAACTTTTTTCAACATACCTAATTCTTTTTCCCAACATACCTAACTTTTTTCGGAGATACCAATTCAACTGTTTTTTTTTGTTCTTACATATTATACCTGACGTCCTTCTGAACTTTACTAAAAGACAAAAAGAGAGCGAAAAGAAAATGTTCACTAATTAATAAACAGCTGTCTATCTATTTTAATACCTAACGCCTAGGACGTGTTTCGAGTAAAATCAAGATCCAATCTGACAAAAATACTTCTCTATAAATACCAATACCGTTGAAGTATCAATCTCATAATTTCCACGACGCCATCACTAACAAACTCCTTAGAGGAGAAGAGAGAGAAAAAAAAAAGATAGTGAAAGATGTTTTTCTATGTGATTCTCCCTTTAGCTCTCTTACTCTTGGCTTACAAATTCATATTCACCTCCAAAACGCAGCGTTTCAACCTCCCGCCTTCTCCCCCTTACTCTCTCCCTATCCTCGGCCACCACCACCTCCTCAAACCCCCGGTCCACCGTCTCTTCCAACGCCTCTCAAAAACCCACGGCCCAATATTCTCCCTGAGATTCGGCTCCCGCCGCACCGTCGTGATCTCCTCCTCCTCACTCGCAACAGAATGCTTCACGGGCCAAAACGACGTTCTTCTATCAAACCGGCCTTGTTTCCTAACCGCTAAATACGTTGCATACAACTACACAACCGTCGGAACCGCTCCTTACGGCGATCACTGGCGTAACCTCCGCCGCATATGCTCCCTCGAAATCCTCTCCACGAACCGTCTCACCAACTTCCTCCACATCCGTAAAGACGAGATCCGCCGTATGCTCACGAGGCTCTCGCGTGAGGTCGTCAACAAAGAGATCGAGCTGGAGCCGCTCTTGTCTGACCTAACGTTCAACAACATCGTGAGGATGGTCACTGGGAAGAGATATTACGGAGACGAAGTCCATAACGAGGAAGAAGCGAATCTTTTCAAGAAACTCGTCGCTGACGTTAACGATTGTAGCGGTGCAAGGCATCCCGGAGATTACTTGCCTTTCCTCAAGATATTCGGAGGGAGCTTTGAGAAGAAGGTGAAAGCTGTTGGAGAAGCCATGGATGGGATCTTGCAGCGTTTGCTCGATGAGTGTAGAAGAGATAAAGACGGTAACACAATGGTTAACCATTTGCTCTCGTTGCAAGAACAAGAGCCTGAGTATTACACTGACGTCACTATCAAAGGCCTTATGCTGGTAAGTTGTAACGAATATCTAAGCTAATAAATATTGCTAGTGATTTAATATAAGTCAACTATGTGATCTAGTTTTAATGCTTTTAGAAAACCAAAGCCACTTAAACATATAAAACAAAACTATACTTTGATCCGCGCGGGTGCGCGGATGTATTTTTTCAGAAATATATTGCTATTTGTTTTTATGGCAAAAAATCAGAATTCGAAGAATCGAACCAATCGCGATCCAAACAAATAATACCAAATCCGAACCAAAATTAATTAAATATCCGAATTATTGAAAATTTTGGTATTTAGAGAACCGAAACCGAATCCAATCCGAAGTATTTTGGGTACCCGAATGTATCTGAAATAGATTTATATACTTATATATAAATTAATTATTTTTAGATTTTAATGTATATAAAAACATCCATAATATATATATATATATATATATATATATATATATATGTATATATATATATATATATGATACAGTTTAGTTGGTTTAAATACTTGAAAATATATATAAATAGTCAAAAGTAAATATTTAAAATAGTTAAAGTATACACAAAACACCAAAATACTTAAAATAAATATTGATTTTCTATCCAAATATTTAAACCAAACCAATTTATATTAGTTATTCTGACATATGTTATTCAAATTTATATGTAATATATCATTTTATTTATAGATTTTGAAGAGATTTAAAGTATATAAAGAGTTTTAAAAATAATTTAATTGGGTTGTCTGAACCCGCAAAAATTTGAATCAAATCCGAACCAAAATTTAGAAACATCCGGATGGAGCTGAAATCTTTAACCCCGAAAACTCGAAACCCAAACAGCCCCAAACCTATCCCAAATGGATACGCTCATCCCTAGTCACTATTACATATCATATATGTGTCATCATATATTTAATCATATTTTATACGTACCATCATATAAGTAATCATATAATTAATAGTATTTTATATGTATCATCATATAAACAATCACATATATTATATTTTAAAACTTAATATGAAATATAAAAACCATAATTTAAGTTGGTATATGAAATTGGTCTCTGTATTGTATTTTTCTTCTATATTGAAAACATTTTTTAATAATGGTTCTCAGAAAATATTTTAGTAAAAATCAAATTTTGAATATATGTGTATTTTTAGTCAATTTTTAATATATATCAACTTTCAACTATAATTTAGATTTGAAATATGTATATAAAGTTTAAATTTTGTTATATAATTATTTTAGACAAAAGATGTTTTTAGGTAATTAGATTGTCTCATTTTCAGATATTTTAAAGGTGACCTAGATAGATGGTTTCTCATAATATAATGAATTTTCAATTTTTTTAATAACATAAGCCCATTACTTTTTTTTCTTAATGTTCTACTATCCGTGTTTTCAAACAACATTATACTATTTTTATACTGCTATCCATATTTTCAAACAAACTTTTTTTTAAACTGCATCTATGTTTCCAAACAAACCTATTTTTTAAATTTGCTATTCATATTTCTAAACAAACTTAATTTGTACTTCAATTTTAATAATATAGATTTTGATGTAACAGTATTTCACATGATATTTTAACTTCTTTCTTCTATTTTTTCACATTTTATAGTTTTAATGTTAAGAACTCTGTTGGAAGATGTAATACACTCGGTAGAAGAGCTAGAGTAATATCTTTGTCTGGTTGTACTTGGTTGTCTAAGTCGTTATGGCTCACATGTTCGTTCACGACCACGTAAATTTGTTTTTTTTTGTTTTTAAATACATTTACTAATCTGTTTTCCGGTAGAGTGTCAAACTTAATCTGGTTCTGGTTCGATTAGCAAAACAAATATTAATATAAATACTGTTAATTATGTGCGGAACAGGGCATGATGATCGCCGGGACAGATACCTCCGCTGTGACGCTAGAGTGGGCGATGGCATGTTTATTAAACCATCCAGAGTCAATGGAAAAAGCAAAACAAGAGATTGATGAGAAAATAGGACAAGACCGTTTGATCGACGAACCAGACCTAACAAACTTGCCTTACCTTCAAAACATAGTATCGGAAACATTCCGCCTATACCCTGCGGCGCCACTCTTGGTGCCAAGATCACCGACTGAGGATATCAAAGTTGGAGGATACGATGTGCCACGTGGAACAATGGTGATGGTGAACGCATGGGCTATACACAGAGATCCAAATCTATGGAACGAACCGGAGAAGTTTAAACCGGAGAGGTTTAACGACGGAGGTGAAGACGTTCATAAGCTAATGCCGTTTGGAAATGGTCGAAGATCGTGTCCTGGAGCAGGATTAGGGTAGAGGATTGTGACGTTGGCGTTAGGATCGTTGATTCAGTGCTTTGACTGGGAAAAAATCAACGGTGAAAAGATCGATATGACGGAAACTCCGGGGATGGCTATGCGGAAAAAAGAGCCTTTACGTGCCTTGTGTCATTCTCGGCCCATTATGAAAAAACTTCAGGGCCATTTAGAAGGTTCATGATGGCTCAAACGACTGGAACAATGTACGTTTTGCCTATGTCTCATGGTTTTGATGTTGGGTAAAATGCTCTCTGATGTTATTTTTAATGCAAATTACTTTATAAATTTTGTTGGTTTAAGGTGCTGTTCAAAAAAAAAAAAAAAAAGGTGCTGTTCACAACGAAAGAAGTATTAGATCCTTCTTTTTTAGGAGTTTTGAGGCTAAAAACTCTTGTCGTATTCTTATTCTGTTTTTGTTCCTTGGTGTTGGGATGCTCTGTTTCTGAGCTAGCAATTTATGTATTCTAAAAAAGTTTGCTTATGAAACACTTGCAGATTTGAGTCTCTTTTACATATTTTTGTTTCAAAAATAGGATCCTAAATAGTAAAGAAATTTGTACAAAGTCGTGGATCCCAGTGAGAATGCATGGTTGATGCTCTCTCTAAGCCGGGCCTGCTCATTCCATCTTTAGTTAATTCTACGAATGGCTGAGCCCCATGTATAAACTAGGATAAGATATATAAAGAATATTTAACCTAATGTTGCTTGTGAACTTTTGTTTAAAAGTATTTCTTTTTAAAAATTGTATGGAAGAAAATTTGAAGTTCTAAACCTCCACGAATATTTGATCTAGTGGGTATTTTGGAATGTTCTCAAGGAAATGTAGAATGCTTACTTTAGCATCCTAACTCGTTCTATCGTTTTCTCACTTAATCTTCGAACATGTTCTCTTTCGGCTTGGGTGTTTTTTTTTACTGATTTTTGCAAGGCTTGGGTGCTCCAAAAAAAGAGGTTCTCTTTCGGTTTCATATCTCAGAATCAAACCAGAGATTTTTAAAGAGGCTTTAGTGTAGTAACTATAGCTAAAACCTAACAAAAATTGTATCAAAGGTTAAGTGATACTAAGTTGCTAACATCAAAGGAAGCAAGGGTCCGTCAATTCACTCGTCACGCCTTCTAAAAGCTTTACAATGAAATTTTTTAATGGAAAGAGTGATTTCTAGAAAAAGAATATGCTAGCACATTTCTGAAGTCTTACGATTTTGCTATATGGTTTGAGAAAGAAGGATAATATATTAATATGAAGTGGCAAAAACGACTACTAAATGGGTGGAGCCATGGAGAAACCATCTAGCAAACTATTTGGAACAAAGAAAGCCTAGATCTACAATTATTTTCGACATCTGTTTTAAGATCCAATTAGTAAAATAAGGGTACTATATCAACTCAGTTAACTACGATTCTCGGCATCAAATTCTCAACCAAGATCTGGTTTCAGCAAATCCAAGCCCTATCTTCCGTTGAAGATTTGAGATTTTCTGCTACATCCTCGAGGTGGTTGACCGGTTCTTATGTAAAAAGATAGGGTCACTCCTTTATCTGGTCTCATCGGTATGATTCTCTTTCATATTCCATTCCCACGAAGAACGAATGGAATCTGCTGTTTGGGTTCTAGAGTTTGTATTTTGGGCTGTTTAGGTTCTAGGTTTTGTACTTTGGGCTTCTATTGTCTTTCTGTATTTGAGAAAATTTGATTTGCATGAGTTTTTGAAATTGAAACCAGTTAATACTCCATTAGTTTAGACTATATTTTTAACTATTTTTTGTTAAATTAATTTGTCAGTTGTATTATTATTTCCTGAGTTTAGATTTGCTAAAATAAATAACTCAATCTTGTTTACCAATTTAATAACCCCTTCTTATCAGAGGTAACAACACCTCGACCGCGCAAGCATCTATATGTATTATCCGCACGTTTCCCATGCAAGATTCATTTTCGTTTCTACCATAAAAAAAAAAGATTCACATTCGTCTACTATCTCTGACCATATACAGTCATACAAAACAACGAAGATGTTCAATTTTTACATCGAACAAGGAAGACTGATGTACAGTACTCTTACTATTGTTTTTATAAAGAAAAAAACTTTTAAATTTCGTTTAGACCTAAAATTCAATCTTTAAAAAGTGGTACAAACTATAATTCATTTGCCACACTTGCATTGCTATGGATATATTATTACATCCAGTAGTCAAGAAGAAATAAATATAAGGAGATTCCTAGAAAATTGCAGAAATTAAAAAGTATAGTGGGTCAGCTGATCACGCTACCTTGTGTGCGTGTCTGCCCCTGACTAAGCTTCGATATCTGGAACACGTGATTTACGTGTTGTGAGGTATAGTAGCATAATTTTAAAATTCAGTAACATCACTAATTTGGTAACTTTTAGTGGAGGTTGAGACATCTTTAATTAAATTTTCTGGGATAACTTAATTCAAACCTACACGCTATTCATTTCTGTCTCCTTCTGGTTTGTATTATTGTATAGTATGTAAATACTTAGTAATTCAGATTATATCATAGAGTACAGGATTACACATACTACACATTCCATTATTATTTTCTTATTCAACCGCACCGAACTACTTTTTGTTTGCAAACGATTTTTATAAAACCATTACGGTAGTTTGGGCTGAGGATCTTGGAGATGAAGCTTCGTTTGGTGTATACTCAAATGATTTCAATTTAATGTTATCATGTTGTTATGATAAAAAAAAAATATAACGCAAATGCGAGTTTTACAGAAAGACACACCAGAAAATGATTAACAATTTTTTATAGAACCAGAAAATGATACAACTTGCAAACTAGAAAAACGAATAACAGTGTTAAAAAATCAATCAACTGTAATCCAGAAAATCTCACGTAAGTCGAAACATATAAGTAACCATAAAATCATTTTAATAAAACGATAATTCACGTACTGTAAGACTTATGTGTGTGTAGTCCTTTTTAATTTCATCATAAAACTAATCCGTGTAATCTTTTTTCTTCGTATCTACTGCCGCTACAAAGTGTTAAACTTTAATAAATGATCAACCCATATGAGTTTTGAAATCTGAAGGAATTAAAATTGTTGTAAATTACAAACAACTAATCAGACTGAAGTTGACAGATGACACTTCTAGAAAGTGAGTAGCCACTAAACAAATGTAGTAAAACTGAAGAGCCGCCACCAATCATTAATAGTGTTTTACTGCGCATTTCAATTCAATAAATCCGTTCCATAGTCTCTTAACCGTACTAAATTTGACGAGCCTCTTCAACAACATCAGGTCGTACTTTTTTTACCAGGTGGTACATTTGTTGAGGAAGTAATACTGAAAATTTTTCATTCAGTAAATAGAACATCTAGAGACTCTCGATTGTTGATTAAGATGAGCCATTTTTTCTAATCTCGTAGTTACTGCAAGAGCTTCTCTTTGCCAAAACTTCTCACTATCGACTATCGCAAGTAAACTGTTAAATTCAGATTTATCATAAACTTTTTATTTAAAATTTAATTGATGATGAATAGATTGACTCTACTCTTTTATAGATTAGTTTATTATTTCTTCACCTACTGATGTGAAATTTTTATCTATTCATCAATACTCACCATCACGCACAGCATGGATATTTGTGGAAACAGAGTGGCCTAATATCAGATAAATTTATTATCATGTTAAAGTCATAATTATTATAAATTTTCAATTTAAAAACAATTCGTGATAAATGGATTTATTCTACCTTTTATATATTAATTAGTGTATTATTTTTTCATCTACGAGTTCATTCATTTGTTAACATAAACCAAACAGAGAATCGCCACCAAGGTACATGCTTAAGTTGTATTACTAATAAATAGAACCAAGTTTTTGAACTACTTTGGCTTATAGAACCAACTTTTTTTTACAATGGATTAATGTATTGGAACTCTATTAAACAATATTGTATTGATTTCCCTAAAAGGGTAGAGTATTTAAATATACTCTGGTTAGATATCCAAAACATTACAAAATATTCATATAAGAAAAATGATTAAGAAGATAAAGATTTTCTAATATGTACACGGTGTATATGATATAAACAATAAGTAAATACGATTGAAAGAACTTTTTTATTTTTTGCTATACGATTGAAAGAACTTTTTATTTTTTGCTGATCATGTTAATATCATTTGAAACAAACTAAAAAGTTCCAGAATTACATTAGACTAATCCTAACATTTTGTTACCTTGGCGAAAAGAAAAACAAGGGAACAGAGATGAACAACATTTGAACTTGCAGCAGGTATTTCAACTTGTACACTTGTATTAGACTAATCCTAACAAATTGTGAGAACTTGTACACTGACTTTTAATATCACTATGAATTGTTCAACCACTAAACCATTTTTAATTAGTTGAATACTATTTTGCATGTTAAAATTAAGTGACGATTTTATGTTAAGAATGGAGTAAACTATAAACGTTGGATAAATATTACTTTTATGTTTAAAATATGCTGCGACCCTAAAACTCATTTCCCCCTATAAATAGGTTACTAAATCATCTGATTAGCGACACCTCAAAAAAGAAAGTGACAAAGATGTTTTACTATGTGATACTCCCTTTAGCTCTCCTTCTCATTGCTTACAAATTCATCTTCTCTAAAACCAAGCATCTCAACCTCCCTCCCTCTCCGCCTCACTCTCTCCCCATTATCGGCCACCATCGCCTCATCAAACCGCCTGTCCACCGTCTCTTCCACAGTCTCGCCAAAGCACACGGCCCAATATTCTACCTCCGACTAGGTACCCGCCGTGCTGTCGTCATCTCTTCCTTCGCACTCGCAAGAGAATGCTTCACGGGTCATAACGACGTCGTCGTATCAAACCGCCCTCGTTTCCTAACGTCCAAATACATCGCTTACAACTACACAACCATTGCAACCACACCGTACGGTGACCACTGGCGTAACCTCCGCAAAATCTGCTCCCTCGAAATCGTCTCCTCGAAACGTCTCGCCAACTTTCTCCACATCCGCAAAGAGGAAATCCACCGCATGCTCACGAGACTCTCACGTGACGCTCTCATCAACAACGAGGTCGAGCTCGAGTCACTTTTTTACGATCTAACGTTCAACAACATCGTGAGGATGGTTACGGGGAAGATCTACTACGGAGAAGATGCTAGTGACAAAGCAGAAGCAGATACGTTCAAGAAACTTATTGCTTATATTACCAGCACTAGCGGCGCGAGGCACCCTGGAGAATACTTGCCATTCCTGAAGATATTTGGAAGGAGTTTCGAGAAGAAAGTGAAAGCGGTTGGAGAAGCCATGGATGCAATCTTGCAGCGTCTGCTTGATGAGTGTAGGGGAAATAAAGATGGTAACACAATGGTTAATCACTTGCTCTCTTTGCAACAACAAGACCCAGAGTATTACAGTGAGGTCATCATCAAAGGCCTAATGCTGGTACGTAACAATTAAACACACTCATATTATTACTGTTACAATTACTACTACTATACTATACTATTACTATTTATTATTATATATTGAATCTGCGTCGTATCGCACGAGAATCATCTTCTAAAAATAAATATACCATAATCATATATATATATTTTATATAAACTGTTTATCTTTGCTTTCGAGAAAGTTTACGTGTCAGAAACTTATAAACTAATAAGTATGTGCTAACAGGGCATCATGTTTGCCGCATCAGAGACATCAGCTGTGACAATAGAGTGGGCGATGGCCAGTTTGTTGAATCATCCAGAGTTGTTAGAAAAATTAAAGTTAGAGATTGACGAGAAAATCGGACAAGACCGTTTGATTGAGGAAACAGACATACCAAACCTGCCTTACCTTCAAAACGTAGTGTCGGAAACCCTCAGGCTATACCCAGCGGCTCCACTTCTTGTGCCAAGATTAACGGTAGAGGATATCGAAGTCGGAGGGTACGACGTGCCACGGGAAACGATGGTGATGGTTAACGCGTGGAGTATTCACAGGGATCCAGAACTTTGGACCGAACCAGAAAAGTTTAACCCAGACCGGTTTGATGGTGAAAGAGGGGAAGGAGACAAAGACGATGTTCGTACGCTGATAACGTTTGGAAGTGGACGGAGAATGTGTCCCGGCGCAGGGTTAGCGAACAAGATTGTGACGCTGGCGTTAGGATCTTTGATTCAATGCTTTGATTGGGGAAGAGTCAATGGCCAAGAGATTGATATGACCGAAGGTCCAGAGATGGCAATGCGTAAGGTGGTGCCGTTACGAGCCATGTGTCACCTTCGACCCGTTATGAATAAGCTTCTTACCGAATTAAAGGATTAATTATGCTTTCGTATTTTCTATTGAAAAAAACTGATACACTTTGGTGTGTTTCTGTGCCAATACAATCTTTGTCATGATGAATAAATGGAGGCCCTAGTCCTTCTTTTTTCCCTCCTACTGTTTCATTTCGCATATATATATATATATATGTTTCAATGTATTTTGATTGGTTTTAGCTTAATCATGAATAAGTTTACAAGTATGAGTTATCTTCCTCTCAAACTGTTGTAAAACGTAAACTTGGCTCAGAAACATGAAAGACTTTCATGCTTAAGAACAAAATTGAGTTACTAATTTTTTTTGTAACTTTTAAGAACAAAAATCGGGTTAACTTTTGTCTTCTTTTGAACAGTATAAGCAGAATTATTGTTCTAAGATTAAGTTAAGAGTATTTGCAGTGCATATACAAGAATACTAGAGATATTTGCAAAGATGAAATTAGTACTATTTTGCTGAACTGTTTTTTCATAATAACCTTTTTACCCCTACATCCTTTAAAATTAGATTTATACACTAACACTCTTATCATCTTTGGGTGTTCGGATGTTTGTATATCTCTTGCGGTTTCAATATATCAATTTGGGAAAAAAAAATCAGTAAGAATAATTATTTTATATATACAATTTCTATATGTTTCATAGTTTATATCGACATCCTTCTATTTCCTCTATATCTAAATCATTTTCCATCAAAAATTCAAGTTCTTCGTACTCAGAAAGATCTCCAAATCTGTGTCATCTGCTGTTTGTAAGTTCATAATTCAGTCTCTTTCATTTTGCTACGTGTTTCTTGTCGTCAAAGAATAATAACATTGACAGAAAATAAATTTCTATGTCAATTTGCATGTCCCAACTGACGGTAATCCTCCTAAACTATTTCTTTGTTTTTTGTCTGTATGCTCTAGCTCCCACGGTCAAGTACTCCATCTTTATTACATAACCCCCTTTGCTTTTGGTATCAAATCCATATTTTTGTGGTAATGATTATTCTTTTTTTTTACTGCAGCGGCTTCAAGATGTTTAATTGGTTCCATGTATATTTTGTTTGTCATTTCTTATTTTTGTTCTTTGTTTTCGGCCCATTGTAAAAGACAACCGGATCCGGGACACCATCGAGTACCACCTTTGATTCTGTGTCGTCATGCTAGAGAGATTGCAAGGTAGAGTCGAGAGAAGTGAATCAAGTGCATCAGTCACCCCATCTCAATTGATTTACAGCATACTAGACTAACAATTAATAATAATGTACGGATAATAATGATATCTTTATACCTTTAGCCGTTGAAAGTTATTATACCTTTAGCTGATAATTGATCAAAAAATCCAACCAACAATATTGATATCCAGATAATTGATGTACACTACTTAACTTATTTGAGTTTGTGTCTATACTAATAAGGTTACTGATAGAAAAATCCAACTAACAATAATAATATACAATAATTATTAAAGTTAGCCGACCACTAATATAATAATCAATAAATAAGTAAATATTCGGATAAATTGAAACATAA
The DNA here is from genome assembly GCA_016771965.1 of Brassica carinata. NCBI lineage: Eukaryota > Viridiplantae > Streptophyta > Magnoliopsida > Brassicales > Brassicaceae > Brassica > Brassica carinata. The sequence continues at coordinate 22,808 of JAAMPC010000167.1, forward strand.
CTATTCTAATTTACGAAAGACATAAAATAATCACATTTTTACCGTATTTATTTACATATCAACTATATGAATTGTATTTAACCGAATTTAAACCATGGAAAATCTGTACCAAAACATATGTTTATTAGCCAACTAAAAAAACTCATGGACTATAAATTATCATCATTCTCTTTTTATAGGGGCAACATTGTCTTTTTATCTTTTTAATTTTTACTGTTTTCCATCTTTTCAAATTTTCTTTTCTATTCTTACAAATTTTCTTGTTATCTACTATTTTCTGTGCAAATGACTCTTGAATTTATTTGATAATATTCTTTAATAATAGCTATTATCTATTTTATTGTCTATATGTATCTGTCGAGCTAACATGAAATATTTTCTTTATTTCAAATGTAATTATGACTCCTGTGTGTGTCAGCAGTCCGGTGTCAGCATATATACCCAGTTGTTGTTAAAAAAATATTATATATATATACAGGTTAATGTTTATATATAAACTTGGTGTGTATATATACCAAGTGACATACAACCTAATAATGTATTCAAAATAAAAATAACTAAAAACTTTTCTATAACCTGTTTAAAGCCTGGTTGTCTTATTAATTGATGATTTTTTTGTTGTCAAAATAAAAATAATAAAAAACTTTCTCATAACCTGTTTTAAACCTAGTTGTCATTTTTTATTTAAAAGCCTGGTTGTCTTCTAAATTGATGATTTCTTTTGTCAACAACCGATGAATATTTAATTTGATGATTACTCTTTCCCTGGCGATTTTTGTTTTTTAGTTAGCTTGCATATCTTGTCATATAAAAATCATATAGTGTATTCGAAATCTTTAGGTTATATTTTAATCTAAATACTGTATTGGTGTACACGTTGGTTAGGTGCAGATATGGATTGAGTATTTTAAATCTTTAGGATCTATGGGATGATTGGTTGTGGCTGTAGATATTCTGGAAAGTCAAAATTTAATCTAGAACTGTATATGTCAATCAATCGAACTTTTCTTTCCTTAAAAAATTCACAGCAAAAATATCTCTACAAAATCAAAATATAGCTGTAGAAAGCTTTATTTCCAAAAAGTGCTTTAGACAGTTATAGCAAAAAAGTTAAATCAAATAATTTTACAGACTAAATTCTACAGCCAAAAACATAAAGTTACCGCCCTTACCAATCATCCTGAAATAAAATGTGTAGATATCCGTATCTAACTAGATTCATAAAATAGCTAAAAAATAAGTATAATAATAATACAATTTGAAGTCTAAAATTGAATCAAGTTAGAGTAAATTCAAAATTAAAAGATATATTTTCAAAAGTTATATATATAAAATTAAACGTTCTAAAATAATTTGCATAAACACATCTTAAATATTAATATCACACTTTTTCCCAATTTTTTTTTCAAAGTAGTCTTCCTGTCTATGTGGCTTCTCAGATGAGTTGTAATAAAACTAATTTAAGATTTATGAAATCTTCCTAAGAAAGCAAGTTCTGAATCTGAAGTTTATGAAATCTTCTGATGGTCATGTAGCGTAGTTACTCATGAAATCCTTAATTACATCTGCTTTTGGGCACGTAAAACCTAATATCTAATTTAAAATCGTTTTAGTAGAAAACTATAAACAACATACTGTAACACTTCAAAAACGTTATTTATTCGACATTTGCTTTTCGCCAAACATTTAATCTATCGCTATTTACCCTATTTGTTTTTCAAAGTTTTTTTTTGAATGGATGTAAAATTTATCCAAGCAAAAAATCTGTTTACATCTACTGCATTTGTTCTAATTTGTATAAAGAATCAACAATTAATAAACATTGAAAAGAACGCAAACTTCAATGTGGGTTTGTATCTTGAGTTCTTGTGCCAAACCATTGTGCGCAAGCTTCCATACCTTAGCAGAATATTGACAGTCGAAGAAAAGATGTTGGCATGTTTCTTGAGCCTCTTGACATAGAACACAAATCGGGTTTATAGTAGCATTCCATGACTGCATTCGATCACCTATCTGCAACCTGTTACGAAGTGCGATCTAGACGAGGAAATAATACTTTGGAGTTGCTTGTGGAAACCATACCCCATCACTCCAAGTGCAAACTTGCTGTGTATTCTCAGCTGTAACCAAGTCTTTTTCGAGGAGAACTTATTCCTGAATTATTCTCATCATGTTTCCATAGAGGAATATCATCCATAGATTGCTGTCCAGCCACCCGAATGTTGTCTATCTCATTCTTTCAAAGTTTTTATCATTTACCTAACTCACTCTAAATACGACGTGGCATGTGAGTGCGTTTGGTTCAGTGTATTATTGTTTGGTCCCGACTGTAGATTTGATAAAATAGGATCGCAATAAAGCATGTGCAGTGCTACGTTTCCCATGATTTTTTAAAAGAAAATAATCGAAATGTCCATCTACATAGTATAGCTTTCTCTCTCTCTCTATACCACTAACTTAAAATTCGTATATAAAGTACTAAAAATCGTTCCGCTGAATAAGGTACTGAATACCATTAGCTTGAAATTTGCATTCTGAATTTTGATGCTAGCCCGCTATGATTTTCTGACACGAAAAAAAAACAACTACACGTCGATTGAGTGAGGTTCTCGAAACTCCATCAAGCTTTAGGTTTTGGAACACATGATTTACGTGTGATAATGTGGTTAGGTTAGGTAATACTGAAAAAAGTATAATTTAAAGATGTCCCTAAAATATTTTAATAACAGATGCTGGACGGAGCTAATCATTGGGTAATGAGGGTTAGAGTGATCGTAGTGAACGTTTTTAGTGCCGTTAAGGGCCTAGTAAAGGGCTTCGGGCCATTATCGATAAGGTCCCAACTCGCAACCGATTATATCAGTTCCTATTATTCAGTAAGTTAACGTCAGTTTATTCCTGCTATTCTTATGGGTTTGAGAATTCGTCTTCATACTCATCTATTCTGTTAGTCTTCGAGTTTTTTTTTTGTGCGCATTTTAATTTGAAAAACAAGAATATAAAAATAGGATAACTAACTGATGGCTAGAAAACAAGTTACTTGTTCTATACGTAATCGAAAATGACGCTAACTTTCAAGACTTGTTCCCCTTCCTCGAACCGTTCAACACCAAAAAACATCACCGGAGATGATCTACACTTCTTTCACCACAGAAGCTACAGAGCACACACGACCACACTCTTCTTCGTCCTCGTGTCTCTCTCCTTCTTCGTTATCTTCTCTCTCTACTCTTCCCCAAACGCAATCTACCGTGCTGCTCAAGCTAAACAAGGGATCGTCGGTTACGTGATCAACGTCCAAGACTCGAGCCATCGCCCATCCATCCGCAGGATCAGAGCAGAAGGCGTACTCTGGCCAGGATGGGAGATCATGATGATCGTCTCACCGGAGGAGAACGTCACGCCGCCGCCGCCGCTTCCCGGAGATAACTACACGTGTTTCTACCCAAACGGCGAGAAAACCGCGGCGAGGTTCGCCGTCACTCTCCCTCTCGCGAACCGTACTACGTTCAGATGCAACCTCCCCGGGATATACCGCCACCACCACCCGATCCCGACTCCGATCCTCGCCTCCTCCGTGTCCTTCGAGCTCTCGCCGGAGACACGGTGGCCAGACCTCCCTCTGTGGAACTTCGTGGTGTTCGACACCATCTCCACGGACCACGACGTCGTTCTCTTCGTCAAGGGGCCGAACCGAGGGTTGGGATCGAACAAACCGCCGGGGACGTTCCGGTGCGTGTTCGGCGAGGAGTCTGACTCCGCCGTTAGAACCGTCGTGACTAGCTCCGTGCAAGAGGTGTTCCGGTGTCCGTACCCCGACGTGAAAATGGATTATCCGGTCAAAGTATACCTCGAGAAGGTGGCGACGGATAAGGAGGCGATGAGAGTTGTCCCGTCGGTGGCGTATTTTAGCCCCGAGCGTAGGTTAGTTGAGCCGCGCGAGAAGTCGCTATTGTGCGCGACGACGATGGTGTACAATGTAGCCAAGTATATGAGAGAGTGGGTGATGTATCATGCGTCGATCGGTATACAGAGATTCATTATATACGATAACGGTAGCGAGGACGAGCTAAACGACGTCGTTGAGGGGCTTAAGAGCGAGAGATATGATGTTACGAAAGTGTTATGGATCTGGCCCAAGACGCAGGAGGCTGGGTTCTCCCACGCGGCGGTGTACGGAAACGATTCGTGCACTTGGATGATGTATCTCGATGTCGATGAGTTTCTCTTCTCTCCGGTTTGGAGTAACCAGTCTAAACCGTCGGATCAGATGATCAGATCTCTTTTACCGTCGGATCAGAATATGATTGGACAAGTATCGTTTAAATCACTCGAGTTTGGGCCTTCGAATCAGACAAAGCATCCAGCTGGCGGTGTGACGCAAGGGTACACGTGTCGACGAGAGGAAGAGCAGCGGCACAAGTCGATCGTGTTGCTGAGCGCGGTGGAGCACTCGCTGTACACGGCGATCCACCACTTCAGTCTGAAGGGAGAGTACGAGTGGCGAGTGGCGGACACGGAGGATGGAGTGGTGAACCATTACAAGTACCAAGCGTGGCGGGAGTTCAAGGCCAAGTTTAAACGGCGAGTGTCGGCCTATGTTGTGGATTGGACTAGAGTTTCGAATCCTACGTCGAGAGATCGGACTCCTGGATTGGGCTTTAAGCCCATTGAGCCAGAAGGATGGCCCCAAAAGTTCTGTGAAGTAAGGGATACGAGATTGAAGAGGTTGACCAAGAAATGGTTTGGATATCCAGAGAAAAACGGGTATAGAATGGCGTGGCAAAGATGAAAAATGGTTATTAGTTGTGTTGATAGCATAGTTGTTTGGTGACAATTTTTGTTGTAGACAGAACTGATAATTTTGGGTTGGATAAAAATACTGAAACTGAAATACTTCACAATCTATCAGTTTTCCTTTCAGAAGAATCTGGTTGTGCCATTAGAAATGCGACCATAGTTAATTTCATATACAGGCATATTCATGTGTACTTAGCTGTGTTTAGACTACAGTTGTGTTTGGCAGTACTAACGAAAATGTCATGGAAACAATTAATCAAAATTATATAAGTTGATTTTGATATGTCCTTTTATAATCAAATTTTATTTTGCAGCATTTAAATTATTGAACACTTGCTGAAAAAGGTTATAGCCTCTCTAGGATATAAATCTATAATTTTAGGCTCTTGTAAGAGGAGACTATAAATTCCTAAATAAAGAAAAAGCTCTGATTGGTGTCTATTAAAGAGAATGGTAAGAGTGTAGTCAGATCACATAACATATAACCATTCATTAGAGGTAAGGTAGTACAAAACAAGGATAATGTTTGTGTGGTTTTAGAAAGGGTAACTTGTATATTTCACTTTTCAGTTATTGACACGATCGATTTTGAGTGATTTGATATCTCCACGACTTGTTTGATGCATTTAGCTCATTTGGGATTTGTACCAGTACCACTGACGTATATGCGGGCTATTGGTTGCAGGTCGATATCATTGTCCTTGTACACAGTACATTTTCAAAAATCGGTCAGGACTAGAATTATACATTAACAAAGGTTGTATCACGCGTCTCAGAACGTGACCAATAAGAGAAGTTTTCAAAAGCTGCGAGTATACTTGCAAGGGGGCATACATATCAGTACATATGCACTGATGCACATGTATTCAGCCAAGTGTGATACATATACCTTTCATTACAAGCGTTGTTTATAAATTTTTACACAATTTTGTTATGGTTGGTTAATAATACACAATCAACATATCAACATACATGTTCAACATTCGAGGAAGACTAATCCTTTTCTGTTTTCTCTTTCTAATTTGAATAAATTTTCCTTTTTTTAATTCTTTTACTTTAGAGTTTTGATAAAATTTGTCAAAGCAGCTGTCATAATGGTGGTGTTAAAGTTGTCCAAGTACAATTATGTACTTATCCAATTTCGGTATTGCGTATGTATGTTCGAAATTTTGACAAAGGCATGTCAAAGTTTCAAATTTGAAAGTCTTTTCAAGAATTTTATTTTAAAGAATTATGTTTTGCGCAATTAGAAAGTAGTCCAAATCATAGTGTGTGGAAAATATGATTTCTAACTTGGCCCGCTATTCATATGACATGACACAGGTGGCAATACAAGCATCACGGGAAAAAAAATAGTGAATAAAAAAATAGGTAAGCAAGATTGTGAAGAAAGACGAAAGAAAATGAGATGAAAAAAAGAAACGTACGAAAACTCTGTTACTTTCACAATCTAGTATATTTTAAAATTTAAAACTCGTTAAATAATTAATTAAAATTGGATACTATTTTTAGTATCTAAGCAAGATCCCTAAATGAGAATTTAAAATGAGCTTCTGGAAAAAATAATTAAATAATCAAACGAACCACCAAAAATTAAGGATTCTTTCCCGAAAATCTTTAAATAAGAATTATTTCCCGAGAATTTTTAAATAAAGATTCATTCTTAGTGAATCTTTATACTATTCACGGGTCCCCACGAGACGTGTCGATCCGCGATTGGTTGATACTTTTTTTCTTTAATCTAGAAAAGAAAAAAAAATAATTAAAAAATCAAATTCTAAGCGACGATCATTCTCTAACATATCTTGCAAATGGTTACTACACTAGTCAGTTTCAATATGATTGGGTTCGGATTTCTACGTAAAGGTTTAAAAATGATTCCTAATCCTAGATAAAGAAATTTAAGCTTTTAGATTAGCTGAATGCTGGAGTTTTGAGAACTTGAAATGCAGAAGATAACCTTTTTCACATTAGAAAGAAGTATATATATATATATATATAACTTTAAAATACTATCGCACCGTTTATACTACTTCAATTATTCACTCCACTAGTCATCGTCGGCACGTAATTGTTATGAGTCTTGTGACACACTGACAACCTAGAAAGCTTGAAACTGAATTAAGAATAAATAAAAATAAATGAAAATTCTGGTTTGAGTAAAATTTCTCTATAAATGTGACAAGTTACAAACTAATCAAACCATACGCTATAATCATACACAAATAGAAGAAGAACAAAATGTTATACTTAATCCTCCTCCCTCTCCTACTCCTCGTGGCTTACAAATTCCTCTACACTGAAACGCTCCGTTTCAATCTCCCACCGGGACCACCGTCACGTCCCGTAGTTGGCCATCTCCACCTCATGAAACCGCCGATCCACCGTCTCCTTCAGAGCTTTTCTAACAAATATGGCCCTATATTCTCCCTCCGATTCGGCTCCCGCCGCGTGGTGGTCATATCTTCCTCTTCGCTCGTCCAAGAAGCCTTCACCGGCCAAAACGACATCATTCTCTCGAGCCGGCCATTCCAACTCACGGCGAAATACGTCGCTTACAACTACACAACCGTCGGAACCGCTCCTTACGGCGACCACTGGCGTAACCTCCGCCGCATATGCGCCCTCGAGATCCTCTCCTCCAACCGTATCACCGACTTCCTCCACATCCGTAAAGACGAAATCCGCCGCATGCTCACGCGCCTCTCACGTGACACTACTCACTCGGACGACGGGAGCCGTTTCGCTCAGGTCGAGCTCGAGCCGCTTTTCTCAGACCTAACGTTCAACAACATCGTAAGAATGGTTACGGGGAAGAGATACTACGGAGATGACGTGAACAACAAGGAAGAAGCAGAACTGTTCAAGAAGCTCGTTCATGACATCGCCATGTATAGTGGCGCGAATCATTCAAGAGATTACTTGCCGGTGCTGAAACTGTTCGGAAACAAGTTCGAGGACGAAGTCAAAGCTCTCGGAAAATCAATGGATGAGATTCTGCAGCGTTTGCTCGATGATTGTCGGAGAGACAAAGATGGTAACACAATGGTCACTCACTTGCTGTCTTTGCAAGAACAAGAACCAGACTACTACAGTGACGTCACAATCAAAGGGCTAATGATGGTACGAATGATGATTAAAATAAAAATCTCAATTAATTTTTTGTCACACTATAATGATAATTTTTCACATGTTTTAAAAATTACGTAGGCCATGATGCTCGCGGGAACCGAGACCTCCGCCATAACCCTAGAGTGGGCGATGACGAATTTGCTGAAACACCCTGACGTGTTGGAGAAGGCAAGATCGGAGATAGATGAGAAGATCGGAGAAGACCGTCTTATCGACGAGCCAGACATCACCGTACTTCCTTACCTCCAGGATGTCGTCTCCGAGACTTTCCGACTGTTTCCGGTGGCACCGCTGCTAGTCCCTCGCACGCCGACAGAGGACATGAAGATAGGTGGTTATGACGTACCACGTGACACGATAGTGATAGTTAACGCTTGGGCTATACATAGAGATCCTGAGCTATGGGATGATCCAGATAGATTTAACCCGGAGAGGTTTAACGGATGCGGAAGTGAGTTATATGCTTATAAGCTGTTGCCGTTCGGAAATGGACGGAGGATATGTCCCGGCGCAGGATTAGGGAGGAGGATAGTGACGTTGGCGTTAGGATCGTTGATTCAATGCTTTGATTGGGAGACTCTGAAAGGCGAAGAGATTAATATGACGGAAAGTGCTGGGTTGGGTATGCGCAAGCTGGATCCTTTACGGGCCATGTGTAGGCCTAGGCCTATTATGGCTAAACTTGGAGTTTAGTTAGAAGTCTCTTTCAAGTAGTGGAAAATAGAAGATTTGTTTTACGTACTCTCAGAGCCAGCCGGCCCTCAACCAAGCCGGATAAAATATTCGCCTCAAGCCCCCAAAATTTTTAGAAAATTTTATATATAACTAAACCCCCAAATTTATACAAAACATTTTTTCAGCTCCCAAATTTATAAAATTCTTCTTAAATCGTCTCTAGCCCCTCCCAAATTCTCAGGGCCTGTCCTGCGTACTTTTGATTATTTTCAGTCATTATAATGTTTGCACAATATGACGAAACTATGTTTGTAATGTTATTATCAGTAGGGTCTTTGTAACATCACCATCAAGGATGGGCACAAAGGTTCCATGAAGCGATGGCTTAAGGGTCAAATGGAGTTAGCTGCTGTTCTAACACACGTTGTTTTCTTGAGTTCCGCAACTTTTTTTTTTGTCTCTATTCCTTTAAGGATGAGCCCAAAGATTAGTTGAAGTTACACGATTCAAGGTTTGAAAAGGATATAACCAAGAAATGATTGACGTATAACAGCCATGCATTTGATGTTTTATGTTCCACCACATGTTTCGTATCAATGCTTTCGGAGGATGGCCCATGGGTTTTGGATACGCACTGAAGGATGGGGAATCAAATATGAATCGAACATAATAAATTGGATAACACACATTTTTATTGTGTTATCACTTAGTAGAGTGAGCTAATGTCCGAAACTACTAGATGCAGTTAGAACTATAACTAAATCTTGTTAGCTTGGACCAAACTCTCATACTACAAGATATGGTGAAATTCATCTTATTATTAAAGTTGATGTGAGTTGTATATATTTTTGTTTCCCTAGCTTTTGAAATTTGTAAAAAATAAGAATCATAAAATAAAATTGTAAGTTTGTTTATAATTTTCTCAACACATCGTAGCAAGCATGTGAGTGGGATCACCGATTTTCTGATAAATAATATACTGATGTACGAGTTGTACATTCGATTTCGCGACTTCTGATTTGATAGAATCAAAAAAAAATCGCTGTGATTATCAATTTATTAAACAACTTCGCAGCTTGCAGGCTTGCAACCTGCTGGGATTGTATATCAATTGTTTGATAGAATATTCAAAACTTCCCTCGTTTGATGCGCTGATTTATGACTCCTTTGTCTTTAAGTTAGTTTGGCACGTTATGACTTGTGACAAAAAGAAAACAAAGAACTACACTTCACCTGGTGTTACTTGCATTTAGTTTGTCGAAATTAAGTTTATAATGAAGCACATTTGATCAAAAGTTAACGTACGCAATCTTCTTCGCCAAAGCTTGAATTCATTTTCCTGCAAAGAGTTGAAAATGGTTTAGTGGATCGTGTTGACATAAAAAGAAAAGAAAAACCATTTTCATTGAATAAAACAATCGCAAGTTAATAATCTCCATGTGGCCGATTGAAATTTGCACAACAACGGCATTATAACAAATAACTACGACATTAGTAGTAACATCGACCGAAGTAATCAGCGTTTCCAGCTTGCATGGGTTGTGAAAGGTTAAAAGTGTTGATTAAACAAAAAATACATGTGCTGATGTGCACGACATGCATTCGACGAACTTATAATATTTTTTCACCCCATTCATTGACGTTGGCACGTTATATAACTATGACCTTGACAGCGAGAAACATGCCAGAAATTAATACTATTAATCATCAAATATACTCGTGTCATATCTGCTTTCTAAACATATTTTATACTGCTGTCATATTATGACGTATATATCTATTGTCATCGTCGACTACTAGAACCTACCTGCTCAACACTTTTTATTTTGGGATGCTTATTTTACTCGACTCCATACTTATTATATCAATTGGGTAATTATTTTTAACATACTTTAAGACTTGACTCCATTATATTTTGGGATGATTATTTTCAACATACTTTAAGACTCGACTCCATGGTGCGCAATAATGAGCTCAAAATATTCACTGCACTTATTAACGTTTCACCTGTAATTATGACAGTTTGGCACTGACAGCAAACAAACATATTGAAAAGAAAAAAAAAATAAACTAAACAAAGACTTTTAATTGAATCTGATTTCTCTCTATATAAAGCAAACAAACCATAAGCTATAATCCACCACAAATAGAGAAACACACAAAAAAAAACAAACACTCTGAGAACTAGCCAAAGAAAGAGAGAAAGAGAACAAAAATGTTCTACTTCATCCTTCTCCCTCTCCTTCTCCTCTTGGCTTACAAGTTCCTCTTCTCCAAAACGGAGCGTTTTAACCTCCCGCCTGGTCCACCGTCACGTCCCTTCGTCGGCCATCTCCACCTCATGAAACCACCCATCCACCGTCTCCTCCGACGCTACTCCGACAAATACGGCCCCATCTTCTCCCTCCGTTTCGGCTCCCGCCGCGTCGTGGTGATCACTTCGCCTTCACTCGCCCAAGAAGCCTTCACCGGCCAAAACGACGTCATCCTCTCTAGCCGGCCGCTCCAGCTCACCGCCAAATACGTCGCCTACAACCACACAACCGTCGGAACCGCTCCTTACGGCGACCACTGGCGCAACCTCCGCCGCATCTGCTCCAACGAGATCCTCTCCAACAACCGCATCACCAACTTCCTCCACATCCGCAAAGACGAGATCCGCCGCATGCTCACGCGCCTCTCGCGTGCCACGACTCACTCGGACGACGCGAGCCGTTTCACTCACGTCGAGCTCGAGCCCCTTCTCTCGGATCTGACGTTCAACAACATCGTTAGGATGGTCACGGGGAAGACGTATTACGGAGATGACGTGCACAACAAGGAAGAAGCAGAGCTTTTCAAGCGGTTAGTTTACGACATCGCCGTGTACAGCGGCGCGAATCACACGGCGGATTACTTGCCGGTGCTGAAACTGTTCGGAAACAAGTTCGAGAAGGAAGTCAAAGCTCTTGGAAAATCAATGGACGAGATTCTGCAGCGTTTGCTCGATGAGTGTAGGGGAGACAAAGATGGTAACACAATGGTCAACCACTTGCTTTCATTACAACAACAAGAGCCAGAGTATTACACTGACGTCATCATCAAAGGCCTAATGATGGTAATAGAAATTCAAACTTTCGATCTAATAATTAAAAACATTATTAAGTTGAGAGATAACTATGTGGTTTTGTTTACCAAAAAAAAAATCTGTGGTTTTTGAAAACATACGTTACAAATTATAACAAATATAATATAAAATACTAATTATTTTTTTTGAAAAAATAGTAATAAATTTGCAAATAATAAAATCAAATTTTACTAGCATTTAAAAAACTAAAATATAATATATTAACTATTACAATTTATAAATAATAAATTTGTACCATTTATATTATAATATCTTAAGTAAATCGTTTATAAAGGTAATTATATATTTTTTAGAACATTGCTAATTTGTGATATTACGCAGGCGATGATGCTCGCCGGAACCGAGACCTCCGCAGTAACATTAGAATGGGCCATGACGAACTTGGTGAAACATCCCGAAGTGTTGGAGAAGGCAAGATCGGAGATCGATGAGAAGATCGGAAAAGACCGTCTCATCGACGAACCAGACGTCGCCAACCTTCCTTACCTCCAAAACGTCGTCTCCGAGACATTCCGGCTATTCCCCGTGGCACCACTCCTAATCCCTAGAAGACCGACGGAGAACATGAAGATCGGCGGATACGACGTACCGCGCGACACGACGGTGCTGGTTAACGCTTGGGCCATACAGAGAGATCCAGAGTTCTGGGACGAACCGGAGCGGTTTAATCCGGACCGGTTTGATAACGGGTGTGGAAGCGAGTACTATGCTTATAAGCTGATGCCGTTTGGAAACGGGCGTAGGATATGTCCCGGCGCTGGATTAGGGAGGAGGATAGTGACGTTGGCGCTAGGATCGCTGATTCAGTGCTTTGAGTGGGAGAGTGTGAAAGGTGAAGAGATTGATATGTCGGAGAGTGCTGGGTTGGGTATGCGTAAGATGGATCCTTTACGGGCTATGTGCAGACCTAGGCCCATTATGTATAAGCTTCTAATGTAGTTTGAAGTCTCGATGTGAAAAGGAAAAATAAATGCAATGACTGTTGGAAGGGATTATTAATATTTTTTAATTGATTTTTAATATATATTTTGTTTACCGCTTAAAAATTAGAATGACGTACATGTACCTTTAAAGATAGTTTAGAAACCTTTTAATCAGTGTTTTGAATTGGGACCGGTCGAGACGTCCGGGTGAGCTACTTTGAGAAGAAGTCGGGAGTTCGGTTTAAAACCCGATTTATGAAAACCGGTAAAACCGGTTAAAAACCGGTCAAACCGGTGACCCGGGTCAATTTTAAAACCCGGTTCTTAAAAATTAATATATAATTAAATATTTTTAATTATTAGTAGCTAAAATTTAATATTGTATAATTAGTATTCAACTATCACTATTTAATTAATTTTTTATTTTTTTAAGAAACAATGTGAAAATTCTATTTTTTGACTTTCATATACTAACTTTATTTTACCATATTCATAAAATTTGAGATGTTATTTGTAAAAATAAATAAATATGATAATTTTAATTTTAAATCATATGATTTTATCATTTTCAGTTTACATAGTATTCACTATTTATTTTTTACTATATATAATTAGATTTATATTTATTATTTATATTTAGTTAATTATAGAAAAGAAAGAGAATATATATTATATATAGAAGTAAAGTTCATGTAATATAAATATATAATTATATATATATATATATATATATAATTTTTCATAAATAGAAAACCCGGTTTGACCGGTTGAACCGGTCCAACCAGTCAACCAGTAGCTACACCGAGTCGGTGTCCGGTCCGGTTTTCAAAACATTGCTTTTAATACAAATGAAGAATGTGGTTAAATAATTTTAAACAACACTAAAGAGTATAAGATTATGTATATAGAGTATTTAACGAAAAACTCAATATTTTCGTAGGGGTTAATCTACAAATTTTGAGAGAAATTCAAAAAATATGATAATATTGTTTTATTGAATAATTGCATCCTCCACTTACATATTATGATGATCAATGAGGTTAGGAACGTTTGTTGTATCTGTTTCTCTAGATAATAGTGATTTTATAGTGGTTAGTCTACTTATTTAAGCAGTATTTGAATTTCAACTAAATTAATTGTTAAAAATTAGAATGATGTACATGTAACTTAAAAGATAGATTAGAAACCTTTTAATACAAATTTAGAATGTGGTTCAATAATTTTAAACAACACTAAAGAGCATAAGATTATGTATATAGAACATTTAACGAAAAACTCAATATTTTCGTAGGGTTAACCTACAAATTTTGAGAAAAATTCAAAATTATGACAATATTGTTTTATTGCATAATTGCATCCTCCACTTACATATTATGATGATCAAAGAGGTTAAAACGTTTGTTGCCTCCGTTTCTCTAGCTAATAGTGATTTTATAGTGGTCAATCTACTTATTTAAGTAGTATTTGAATTTCAACTAAATTAATTGTTAAAAATTAGAATGATGTACATGTAACTTGAAAGATAGTTTAGAAACCTTTTAATACAAATGTAGAATGTGGTTAAATAATTTTAAACAACACTAAAGAGTATAAGATTATGTATATAGAGCATTTAACGAAAAACTCAATATTTTAGTAGGGTTAACCTACAAATTTTGAGAAAAATTCAAAAATATGACAATATTGTTTTATTGCATAATTGCATCCTCCACTTACATATTATGATGGGCAAAGAGGTTAGAAACGTTTGTTGTCTCCGTTTCTCTAGCTAATAGTGATTTTATAGTGGTCAGTCTACTTATTTAAGCAGTATTTGAATTTCAACTAAATTAATTGTTAAAAATTAGAATGATGTACATGTAACTTGAAAGATAGTTTAGAAACCTTTTAATACAAATGTAGAATGTGGTTAAATAATTTTAAACAACACTAAAGATCATAAAATTATGTATATAGAGCATTTAACGAAAAACTCAATATTTTAGTAGGGGTTACATGTACATCATTCTAATTAACGAAAAACTCAATATTTTCGTAGGGGTTACATGTACATCATTCTAATTAACGAAAAACTCAATATTTTCAGTAGGGTTGTTTAGCTACAAATTTTGAGAGAAATTCAAAAATATGACAATATTGTTTTATTGCATAATTGCATCCTCCACTTACATATTATGATGATCAATGAGGTTAGGAACGTTTGTTGTCTCTGTTTCTCTAGATAATAGTGATTTTATAGTGGTTAGTCTACTTATTTAAGCAGTATATGAATTTCAACTAAATTAATTGTTAAAAATTAGAATGATGTACATGTACCTTTAAAGATAGTTTAGAAACCTTTTAATACAAATGAAGAATGTGGTTAAATAATTTTAAACAACACTAAAGAGTATAAGATTATGTATATAGAGCATTTAACGAAAAACTCAATATTTTCGTAGGGGTTAACCTACAAATTTTGAGAAAAATTCAAAAAATTTGACAATATTGTTTTATTGCATAATTGCATCCTCCACTTACATATTATGATGGGCAAAGAGGTTAGGAACGTTTGTTGCCTCTGTTTCTCTAGATAATAGTGATTTTATAGTGGTCAATCTACTTATTTAAGCAAGATATGAATTTCAACTAAATTAATTGTTAAAAATTAGAATGATGTACATGTAACTTAAAAGATAGATTAGAAACCTTTTAATACAAATTTAGAATGTGGTTCAATAATTTTAAACAACACTAAAGATCATAAAATTATGTATATAGAACATTTAACGAAAAACTCAATATTTTCGTAGGGGTTAACCTACAAATTTTGAGAAAAATTCAAAAATTATGACAATATTGTTTTATTGCATAATTGCATCCTCCACTTACATATTATGATGGGCAAAGAGGTTAGAAACGTTTGTTGCCTCCGTTTCTCTAGCTAACAGTGATTTTATAGTGGTCAATCTACTTATTTAAGTAGTATTTGAATTTCAACTAAATTAATTGTTAAAAATTAGAATGATGTACATGTAACTTGAAAGATAGTTTAGAAACCTTTTAATACAAATGTAGAATGTGGTTAAATAATTTAGACAACACTAAAGAGTATAAGATTATGTATATAGAGCATTTAACGAAAAACTCAATATTTTCGTAGGGGTTGTTTAGCTACAAATTTTGAGAAAAATTCAAAAAATATGACAATATTGTTTTATTGCATAATTGCATCCTCCACTTACATATTATGATAGGCAAAGAGGTTAGAAACGTTTGTTGCCTCCGTTTCTCTAGCTAACAGTGATTTTATAGTGGTCAATCTACTTATTTAAGTAGTATTTGAATTTCAACTAAATTAATTGTTAAAAATTAGAATGATGTACATGTAACTTGAAAGATAGTTTAGAAACCTTTTAATACAAATGTAGAATGTGGTTAAATAATTTTAAACAACACTAAAGAGCATAAAATTATGTATATAGAGCATTTAACTAAAAACTCAATATTTTCGTAGGGGTTACATGTACATCATTCTAATTAACTAAAAACTCAATATTTTCAGAGGGTTGTTTAGCTACAAATTTAGAGAGAAATTCAAAAATATGACAATATTGTTTTATTGCATAATTGCATCCTCCACTTACATTTATGATGATCCATGAGGTTAGGAACGTTTGTTGTCTCTGTTTCTCTAGATAATAGTGATTTTATAGTGGTTAGTCTACTTATGTAAGCAGTATATGAATTTCAACTAAATTAATTGTTAAAAATTATAATGATGTACATGTACCTTTAAAGATAGTTTAGAAACCTTTTAATACAAATGAAGAATGTGGTTAAATAATTTTAAACAACACTAAAGAGTATAAGATTATGTATATAGAGCATTTAACTAAAAACTCAATATTTTCAGAGGGTTGTTTAGCTACAAATTTTGAGAAAAATTCAAAAAATTTGACAATATTGTTTTATTGCATAATTGCATCCTCCACTTACATATTATGATGGGCAAAGAGGTTAGGAACGTTTGTTGCCTCTGTTTCTCTAGCTAATAGTGATTTTATAGTGGTCAGTCTACTTATTTAAGTAGTATTTGAATTTCAACTAAATTAATTGTTAAAAATTAGAATGATGTACATGTAACTTGAAAGATAGTTTAGAAACCTTTTAATACAAATGTAGAATGTGGTTAAATAATTTTAAACAACACTAAAGAGCATAAAATTATGTATATAGAGCATTTAACGAAAAACTCAATATTTTCGTAGGGGTTACATGTACATCATTCTAATTAACGAAAAACTCAATATTTTCGTAGGGGTTGTTTAGCTACAAATTTAGAGAGAAATTCAAAAAATATGACAATATTGTTTTATTGCATAATTGCATCCTCCACTTACATTTATGATGATCCATGAGGTTAGGAACGTTTGTTGTCTCTGTTTCTCTAGATAATAGTGATTTTATAGTGGTTAGTCTACTTATGTAAGCAGTATATGAATTTCAACTAAATTAATTGTTAAAAATTATAATGATGTACATGTACCTTTAAAGATAGTTTAGAAACCTTTTAATACAAATGAAGAATGTGGTTAAATAATTTTAAACAACACTAAAGAGTATAAGATTATGTATATAGAGCATTTAACGAAAAACTCAATATTTTCGTAGGGGTTAACCTACAAATTTTGAGAAAAATTCAAAAAATTTGACAATATTGTTTTATTGCATAATTGCATTCTCCACTTACATATTATGATGGGCAAAGAGGTTAGGAACGTTTGTTGCCTCTGTTTCTCTAGCTAATAGTGATTTTATATTGGTCAGTCTACTTATTTAAGCAGTATTTGAATTTCAACTAAATTATTTGTTAAAAATTAGAATGATGTACATGTAACTTGAAAGATAGTTTAGAAACCTTTTAATACAAATGTAGAATGTGGTTAAATAATTTTAAACAACACTAAAGAGCATAAGATTATGTATATAGAGCATTTAACGAAAAACTCAATATTTTCGGTAGGGTTAACCTACAAATTTTGAGAAAAATTCAAAAAATATGACAATATTGTTTTATTGCATAATTGAATCCTCCACTTACATATTATGATGATCAATGAGGTTAGGAACGTTTGTTGTCTTCGTTTCTCTAGCTAATAGTGATTTTATAGTGGTCAGTCTACTTATTTAAGAAATATTTGAATTTCAACTAAATTAATTGTTAAAAATTAGAATGATGTACATAATCTTGAAAGATAGTTTAGAAACCTTTTAATAGAAATGTAGACTGTGGTTAAATAATTTTAAACAACACTAAAGAGCATAAGATTATGTATATTGAGCATTTAACGAAAAACTCAATATTTTCGTAGGGGTTAACCTACAAATTTTGAAAGAAATTCAAAAAATATGACAATATTGTTTTATTGCATAATTGCATCCTCCATTTACATATTACGATGATCAATGAGGTTAGGAACGTTTATTGTCTCTTGTTCTCTAGATAATAGTGATTTTATAGTGGTTAGTCTACTTACTTAAGCAGTATATGAATTTAAACCAAATTAATTGTTAAAAATTAGAATGATGTACATGTAACTTGAAAGATAGTTTAGAAACCTTTTAATAGAAATGTAGACTGTGGTTAAATAATTTTAAAACAACACTAAAGAGCATAAGATTATGTATATAGAGCATTTAACGTAAAACTCAATATTTTCGTAGGGGTTAACCTACAAATTATGAGAGAAATTCAAAAAATATGACAATATTATTTTATTGCATCCTCCACTTACATATTATGATGGGAAAAGAGGTTAGGAACTTTTGTTGTCTCTGTATCTCTAGATAATAGTGATTTTATAGTGATCAGTCTACTTATTTAAGCAGTATTTGAATTTCAACAAAATTAATTGTTAAAAATTAGAATGATGTACATGTAACTTGAAAGATAGTTTAGAAACCTTTTAATACAAATTAAGAATGTGGTTAAATAATTTTAAACAACACTAAAGAGCATAAGATTATGTATATAGAGCATTTATCGAAAAACTCAATATTTTCGTAGGGGTTAACCTACAAATTTTGAGAAAAATTCAAAAAATATGACAATATTGTTTTATTGCATAATTGCATCCTCCACTTACATATTATGATGATCAATGAGGTTAGGAACGTTTGTTGTCTCTGTTTCTCTTGTTAATAGTGATTTTATAGTGGTTAGTCTACTTATTTAAGCAGTATATGAATTTCAACTAAATTAATTGTTAAAAATTAGAATGATGTACATGTAACTTGAAAGATAGTTTAGAAACCTTTTAATACAAATGTAGAATGTGGTTAAATAATTTAGACAACACTAAAGAGCATAAGATTATGTATATAGAGCATTTATCGAAAAACTCAATATTTTCGTAGGGGTTAACCTACAAATTTTGAGAAAAATTCAAAAATTATGACATTATTGTTTTATTGCATAATTTCATCCTCCACTTACATATTATGATGGGCAAAGAGGTTAGGAACGATTGTTGTCTCTGTTTCTCAAGATAATAGTGATTTTATAGTGGTTAGTCTACTTATTTAAGCAGTATATGAATTTCAACTAAATTAATTGTTAAAAATTAGAATGATGTACATGTAACTTGAAAGATAGTTTAGAAACCTTTTAATACAAATGTAGAATGTGGTTAAATAATTTTAAACAACACTAAAGAGCATAAGATTATGTATATAGAGCATTTATCGAAAAACTCAATATTTTCGTAGGGGTTAACCTACAAATTTTGAGAAAAATTCAAAAATATGACAATATTGTTTTATTGCATAATTGCATCCTCCACTTACATATTATGATGGGCAAAGAGGTTAGGAACGATTGTTGTCTCTGTTTCTCAAGATAATAGTGATTTTATAGTGGTTAGTCTACTTATTTAAGCAAGATATGAATTTCAACTAAATTAATTGTTAAAAATTAGAATGATGTACATGTAACTTGAAAGATAGTTTAGAAACCTTTTAATACAAATGTAGAATGTGGTTAAATAATTTAGACAACACTAAAGAGCATAAGATTATGTATATAGAGCATTTATCGAAAAACTCAATATTTTCGTAGGGGTTAACCTACAAATTTCGAGAGAAATTCAAAAAATATGACAATATTGTTTTATTGCATAATTTCATCCTCCACTTACATATTATGATGGGCAAAGAGGTTAAGAACGTTTTTTTGTCTCCGTTTCTCTAGCTAATAGTGATTTTATAGTGGTCAGTCTACTTATTTAAGCAGTGTATGAATTTCAACGATATTAATTGTTAAAAATTAGAATGATGTACATGTACCGTTAATAACTTTTAATACAAATGAAGAATGTGGTTAAATAATTTTAAACAACACTAAAGAGCATAAGATTATGTATATAGTGGTTAGTCGAAAAACTCAATATTTTCGTAGGGGTTAACCTACAAATTTTGAGAAAAATTCAAAAAATATGACAATATTGTTTTATTGCATAATTGCATCCTCCACTTACATATTATGATGATCAATGAGGTTAGGAACGTTTGTTGTCTCTGTTTCTCTAGATAATAGTGATTTTATAGTGGTTAGTCTACTTATTTAAGCAGTATATGAATTTAAACTAAATTAATTGTTAAAAATTAGAATGATGTACATGAAACTTGAAAGATAGTTTAGAAACCTTTTAATACAAATGTAGAATGTGGTTAAATAATTTTAAACAACACTAAAGAGTATAAGATTATGTATATAGAGCATTTAACGAAAAACTCAATATTTTCGTAGGGGTTAACCTACAAATTTTGAGAAAAATTCAAAAATTATGACAATATGGTTTTATTGCATAATTGCATCCTCCACTTACATATTATGATGGACAAAGAGGTTAGGAACGTTTGTTGTCTCCGTTTCTCTAGCTAACATTGATTTTATAGTGGTTAGTCTTATTATTTAAGCAGTATATGAATTTCAACTAAATTAATTGTTAAAAATTAGAATGATGTACATGTACATTTAAAGATAGTTTAGAAACCTTTTAATACAAATGAAGAATGTGGTTAAATAATTTTAAACAACACTAAAGAGCATAAGATTATGTATATAGAGCATTTATCGAAAAACTCAAAATTTTCGTAGGGGTTAACCTACAAATTTTGAGAAAAATTCAAAAAATATGACAATTTTGTTTTATCGCATAATTGCATCCTCCACTTACATATTATGATGATCAATGAGGTTAGGAACGTTTGTTGTCTCTGTTTCTCTTGTTAATAGTGATTTTATAGTGGTTAGTCTACTTATTTAATCAGTATATGAATTTCAACTAAATTAATTGTTAAAAATTAGAATGATGTACATGTACCTTTAAAGATAGTTTAGAAACCTTTTAATACAAATGAAGAATGTGGTTAAATAATTTTAAACAACACTAAAGAGCATAAGATTATGTATATAGAGCATTTATCTAAAAACTCAATATTTTCGTAGGGTTAACCTACAAATTTTGAGAAAAATTCAAAAATATGACAATATTTTTATTGCATAATTGCATCCTCAACTTACATATTATGATGATCAATGAGGTTTGGAACGTTTGTTGTCTCTGTTTCTCAGATAATAGTGATTTTATAGTGGTTAGTCTACTTATTTAATCAAGATATGAATTTCAACTAAATTAATTGTTAAAAATTAGAATGATGTACATGTACCGTTAATAACTTTTAATACAAATGAAGAATGTGGTTAAATAATTTTAAACAACACTAAAGAGCATAAGATTATGTATATAGTGGTTAGTCGAAAAACTCAATATTTTCGTAGGGGTTAACCTACAAATTTTGAGAAAAATTCAAAAATATGACAATATTGTTTTATTGCATAATTGCATCCTCCACTTACATATTATGATGATCAATGAGGTTAGGAACGCTTGTTGTCTCTGTTTCTCAAGATAATAGTGATTTTATAGTGGTTAGTCTACTTATTTAAGCGATTATATGAATTTCAACTAAATTAATTGTTAAAAATTAGAATGATGTACATGTACATTTAAAGATAGTTTAGAAACCTTTTAATACAAATGAAGAATGTGGTTAAATAATTTTAAACAACACTAAAGAGCATAAGATTATGTATATAGAGCATTTATCGAAAAACTCAATATTTTCGTATGGGTTAACCTACAAATTTTGAGAAAAATTCAAAAATATGACAATTTTGTTTTATCGCATAATTGCATCCTCCACTTACATATTATGATGATCAATGAGGTTAGGAACGTTTGTTGTCTCTGTTTCTCTTGTTAATAGTGATTTTATAGTGGTTAGTCTACTTATTTAATCAGTATATGAATTTCAACTAAATTAATTGTTAAAAATTAGAATGATGTACATGTACCTTTAAAGATAGTTTAGAAACCTTTTAATACAAATGAAGAATGTGGTTAAATAATTTTAAACAACACTAAAGAGCATAAGATTATGTATATAGAGCATTTATCGAAAAACTCAATATTTTCGTAGGGGTTAACCTACAAATTTTGAGAAAAATTCAAAAAATATGACAATATTTTTTTATTGCATAATTGCATCCTCAACTTACATATTATGATGATCAATGAGGTTTGGAACGTTTGTTGTCTCTGTTTCTCTAGATAATAGTGATTTTATAGTGGTTAGTCTACTTATTTAATCAGTATATGAATTTCAACTAAATTAATTGTTAAAAATTAGAATGATGTACATGTACCGTTAATAACTTTTAATACAAATGAAGAATGTGGTTAAATAATTTTAAACAACACTAAAGAGCATAAGATTATGTATATAGTGGTTAGTCGAAAAACTCAATATTTTCGTAGGGGTTAACCTACAAATTTTGAGAAAAATTCAAAAATATGACAATATTGTTTTATTGCATAATTGCATCCTCCACTTACATATTATGATGATCAATGAGGTTAGGAACGTTTGTTGTCTCTGTTTCTCAAGATAATAGTGATTTTATAGTGGTTAGTCTACTTATTTAAGCAGTATATGAATTTAAACTAAATTAATTGTTAAAAATTAGAATGATGTACATGAAACTTGAAAGATAGTTTAGAAACCTTTTAATACAAATGTAGAATGTGGTTAAATAATTTTAAACAACACTAAAGAGTATAAGATTATGTATATAGAGCATTTAACGAAAAACTCAATATTTTCGTAGGGGTTAACCTACAAATTTTGAGAAAAATTCAAAAATATGACAATATTGTTTTATTGCATAATTGCATCCTCAACTTACATATTATGATGATCAATGAGGTTTGGAACGTTTGTTGTCTCTGTTTCTCTAGATAATAGTGATTTTATAGTGGTTAGTCTACTTATTTAAGCAGTATATGAATTTCAACTAAATTAATTGTTAAAAATTAGAATGATGTACATGTACCGTTAATAACTTTTAATACAAATGAAGAATGTGGTTAAATAATTTTAAACAACACTAAAGAGCATAAGATTATGTATATAGTGGTTAGTCGAAAAACTCAATATTTTCGTAGGGGTTAACCTACAAATTTTGAGAAAAATTCAAAAAATATGACAATATTGTTTTATTGCATAATTGCATCCTCCACTTACATATTATGATGATCAATGAGGTTAGGAACGTTTGTTGTCTCTGTTTCTCAAGATAATAGTGATTTTATAGTGGTTAGTCTACTTATTTAAGCAGTATATGAATTTAAACTAAATTAATTGTTAAAAATTAGAATGATGTACATGAAACTTGAAAGATAGTTTAGAAACCTTTTAATACAAATGTAGAATGTGGTTAAATAATTTTAAACAACACTAAAGAGTATAAGATTATGTATATAGAGCATTTAACGAAAAACTCAATATTTTCGTAGGGGTTAACCTACAAATTTTGAGAAAAATTCAAAAATTATGACAATATTGTTTTATTGCATAATTGCATCCTCCACTTACATATTATGATGATCAATGAGGTTAGGAACGTTTGTTGTCTCCGTTTCTCTAGCTAACATTGATTTTATAGTGGTTAGTCTACTTATTTAAGCAGTACATGAATTTCAACTAAATTAATTGTTAAAAATTAGAATGATGTACATGTAACTTGAAAGATAGTTTAGAAACCTTTTAATACAAATGAAGAATGTGGTTAAATAATTTTAAACAACACTAAAGAGCATAAGATTATGTATATAGAACATTTATCGAAAAACTCAATATTTTCGTAGGGGTTGTTAACCTACAAATTTTGAGAGAAATTAAAAAATATGACAATATTGTTTTATTGCATAATTGCATCTTCCACTTAAATATTATGATGATCAAAGAGGTTAGGAACGATTGTTGTCTCCGTTTCTCTAGATAATAGTGATTTTATAGTGGTTAGTCTACTTATTTAAGCAAGATATGAATTTCAACTAAATTAATTGTTAAAAATTAGAATGATGTACATGTACCTTAAAGATAGTTTAGAAACCTTTTAATACAAATGAAGAATGTGGTTAAATAATTTTAAACAACACTAAAGAGCATAAGATTATGTATATAGAGCATTTATCTAAAAACTCAATATTTTCAGTAGGGTTAACCTACAAATTTTGAGAAAAATTCAAAAATATGACAATATTGTTTTATTGCATAATTGCATCCTCAACTTACATATTATGATGATCAATGAGGTTTGGAACGTTTGTTGTCTCTGTTTCTCTAGATAATAGTGATTTTATAGTGGTTAGTCTACTTATTTAAGCAGTATATGAATTTCAACTAAATTAATTGTTAAAAATTAGAATGATGTACATGTACATTTAAAGATAGTTTAGAAACCTTTTAATACAAATGAAGAATGTGGTTAAATAATTTTAAACAACACTAAAGAGCATAAGATTATGTATATAGAGCATTTATCTAAAAACTCAATATTTTCAGTAGGGTTAACCTACAAATTTTGAGAAAAATTCAAAAATATGAAAATATTGTTTTATTGCATAATTGCATCCTCCACTTACATATTATGATGATCAATGAGGTTAGGAACGTTTGTTGTCTCTGTTTCTCTTGTTAATAGTGATTTTATAGTGGTTAGTCTACTTATTTAAGCAAGATATGAATTTCAACTAAATTAATTGTTAAAAATTAGAATGATGTACATGTACCTTTAAAGATAGTTTAGAAACCTTTTAATACAAATGAAGAATGTGGTTAAATAATTTTAAACAACACTAAAGAGCATAAGATTATGTATATAGAGCATTTATCGAAAAACTCAATATTTTCGTAGGGGTTAACCTACAAATTTTGAGAAAAATTTAAAAAATATGACAATATTGTTTTATTGCATAATTGCATCCTCAACTTACATATTATGATGATCAATGAGGTTTGGAACGTTTGTTGTCTCTGTTTCTCAGATAATAGTGATTTTATAGTGGTTAGTCTACTTATTTAAGCAAGATATGAATTTCAACTAAATTAATTGTTAAAAATTAGAATGATGTACATGTACCGTTAATAACTTTTAATACAAATGAAGAATGTGGTTAAATAATTTTAAACAACACTAAAGAGCATAAGATTATGTATATAGTGGTTAGTCGAAAAACTCAATATTTTCGTAGGGGTTAACCTACAAATTTTGAGAAAAATTCAAAAATATGACAATATTGTTTTATTGCATAATTGCATCCTCCACTTACATATTATGATGATCAATGAGGTTAGGAACGCTTGTTGTCTCTGTTTCTCAAGATAATAGTGATTTTATAGTGGTTAGTCTACTTATTTAAGCAAGATATGAATTTAAACTAAATTAATTGTTAAAAATTAGAATGATGTACATGAAACTTGAAAGATAGTTTAGAAACCTTTTAATACAAATTTAGAATGTGGTTAAATAATTTTAAACAACACTAAAGAGTATAAGATTATGTATATAGAGCATTTAACGAAAAACTCAATATTTTCGTAGGGGTTAACCTACAAATTTTGAGAAAAATTCAAAAATTATGACAATATGGTTTTATTGCATAATTGCATCCTCCACTTACATATTATGATGGGCAAAGAGGTTAGGAACGCTTGTTGTCTCTGTTTCTCTAGATAATATTGATTTTATAGTGGTTAGTCTACTTATTTAAGCAAGATATGAATTTCAACTAAATTAATTGTTAAAAATTAGAATGATGTACATGTACCTTTAAAGATAGTTTAGAAACCTTTTAATACAAATGAAGAATGTGGTTAAATAATTTTAAACAACACTAAAGAGCATAAGATTATGTATATAGAGCATTTATCGAAAAACTCAATATTTTCGTATGGGTTAACCTACAAATTTTGAGAAAAATTCAAAAATATGACAATATTGTTTTATCGCATAATTGCATCCTCCACTTACATATTATGATGATCAATGAGGTTAGGAACGTTTGTTGTCTCTGTTTCTCTAGATAATAGTGATTTTATAGTGGTTAGTCTACTTATTTAAGCAGTATATGAATTTCAACTAAATTAATTGTTAAAAATTAGAATGATGTACATGTACCTTTAAAGATAGTTTAGAAACCTTTTAATACAAATGAAGAATGTGGTTAAATAATTTTAAACAACACTAAAGAGCATAAGATTATGTATATAGAGCATTTATCGAAAAACTCAATATTTTCGTAGGGGTTAACCTACAAATTTTGAGAAAAATTCAAAAAATATGACAATATTGTTTTATTGCATAATTGCATCCTCAACTTACATATTATGATGATCAATGAGGTTTGGAACGTTTGTTGTCTCTGTTTCTCTAGATAATAGTGATTTTATAGTGGTTAGTCTACTTATTTAAGCAGTATATGAATTTCAACTAAATTAATTGTTAAAAATTAGAATGATGTACATGTACCTTTAAAGATAGTTTAGAAACCTTTTAATACAAATGAAGAATGTGGTTAAATAATTTTAAACAACACTAAAGAGCATAAGATTATGTATATAGTGGTTAGTCGAAAAACTCAATATTTTCGTAGGGGTTAACCTACAAATTTTGAGAAAAATTCAAAAAATATGACAATATTGTTTTATTGCATAATTGCATCCTCCACTTACATATTATGATGATCAATGAGGTTAGGAACGTTTGTTGTCTCTGTTTCTCAAGATAATAGTGATTTTATAGTGGTTAGTCTACTTATTTAAGCAGTATATGAATTTAAACTAAATTAATTGTTAAAAATTAGAATGATGTACATGAAACTTGAAAGATAGTTTAGAAACCTTTTAATACAAATGTAGAATGTGGTTAAATAATTTTAAACAACACTAAAGAGTATAAGATTATGTATATAGAGCATTTAACGAAAAACTCAATATTTTCGTAGGGGTTAACCTACAAATTTTGAGAAAAATTCAAAAATTATGACAATATGGTTTTATTGCATAATTGCATCCTCCACTTACATATTATGATGGGCAAAGAGGTTAGGAACGTTTGTTGTCTCCGTTTCTCTAGCTAACATTGATTTTATAGTGGTTAGTCTACTTATTTAAGCAGTATATGAATTTCAACTAAATTAATTGTTAAAAATTAGAATGATGTACATGTAACTTGAAAGATAGTTTAGAAACCTTTTAATACAAATGAAGAATGTGGTTAAATAATTTTAAACAACACTAAAGAGCATAAGATTATGTATATAGAGCATTTATCGAAAAACTCAATATTTTCGTATGGGTTAACCTACAAATTTTGAGAAAAATTCAAAAATATGACAATATTGTTTTATCGCATAATTGCATCCTCCACTTACATATTATGATGATCAATGAGGTTAGGAACGTTTGTTGTCTCTGTTTCTCTTGTTAATAGGGATTTTATAGTGGTTAGTCTACTTATTTAAGCAGTATATGAATTTAAACTAAATTAATTGTTAAAAATTAGAATGATGTACATGAAACTTGAAAGATAGTTTAGAAACCTTTTAATACAAATGTAGAATGTGGTTAAATAATTTTAAACAACACTAAAGAGTATAAGATTATGTATATAGAGCATTTATCTAAAAACTCAATATTTTCAGTAGGGTTAACCTACAAATTTTGAGAAAAATTCAAAAATTATGACAATATGGTTTTATTGCATAATTGCATCCTCCACTTACATATTATGATGGGCAAAGAGGTTAGGAACGCTTGTTGTCTCTGTTTCTCTAGATAATATTGATTTTATAGTGGTTAGTCTACTTATTTAAGCAAGATATGAATTTCAACTAAATTAATTGTTAAAAATTAGAATGATGTACATGTACATTTAAAGATAGTTTAGAAACCTTTTAATACAAATGAAGAATGTGGTTAAATAATTTTAAACAACACTAAAGAGCATAAGATTATGTATATAGAGCATTTAACGAAAAACTCAATATTTTCAGTAGGGTTAACCTACAAATTTTGAGAAAAATTCAAAAAATATGACAATTTTGTTTTATCGCATAATTGCATCCTCCACTTACATATTATGATGATCAATGAGGTTAGGAACGTTTGTTGTCTCTGTTTCTCTTGTTAATAGTGATTTTATAGTGGTTAGTCTACTTATTTAAGCAGTATATGAATTTCAACTAAATTAATTGTTAAAAATTAGAATGATGTACATGTACCTTTAAAGATAGTTTAGAAACCTTTTAATACAAATGAAGAATGTGGTTAAATAATTTTAAACAACACTAAAAAGCATAAGATTATGTATATAGATCATTTATCGAAAAACTCAATATTTTCGTAGGGGTTAACCTACAAATTTTGAGAAAAATTTAAAAAATATGACAATATTGTTTTATTGCATAATTGCATCCTCAACTTACATATTATGATGATCAATGAGGTTTGGAACGTTTGTTGTCTCTGTTTCTCTAGATAATAGTGATTTTATAGTGGTTAGTCTACTTATTTAAGCAGTATATGAATTTCAACTAAATTAATTGTTAAAAATTAGAATGATGTACATGTACCGTTAATAACTTTTAATACAAATGAAGAATGTGGTTAAATAATTTTAAACAACACTAAAGAGCATAAGA
This sequence comes from Brassica carinata, assembly GCA_016771965.1. NCBI lineage: Eukaryota > Viridiplantae > Streptophyta > Magnoliopsida > Brassicales > Brassicaceae > Brassica > Brassica carinata. The sequence continues at coordinate 51,556 of JAAMPC010000167.1, forward strand.
TTATGTATATAGTGGTTAGTCGAAAAACTCAATATTTTCGTAGGGGTTAACCTACAAATTTTGAGAAAAATTCAAAAAATATGACAATATTGTTTTATTGCATAATTGCATCCTCCACTTACATATTATGATGATCAATGAGGTTAGGAACGTTTGTTGTCTCTGTTTCTCAAGATAATAGTGATTTTATAGTGGTTAGTCTATTTATTTAAGCAGTATATGAATTTAAACTAAATTAATTGTTAAAAATTAGAATGATGTACATGAAACTTGAAAGATAGTTTAGAAACCTTTTAATACAAATGTAGAATGTGGTTAAATAATTTTAAACAACACTTAAGAGTATAAGATTATGTATATAGAGCATTTAACGAAAAACTCAATATTTTCGTATGGGTTAACCTACAAATTTTGAGAAAAATTCAAAAATATGACAATATTGTTTTATCGCATAATTGCATCCTCCACTTACATATTATGATGGGCAAAGAGGTTAGAAACGTTTGTTGTCTCCGTTTCTCTAGCTAACATTGATTTTATAGTGGTTAGTCTACTTATTTAAGCAGTATATGAATTTCAACTAAATTAATTGTTAAAAATTAGAATGATGTACATGTACCTTTAAAGATAGTTTAGAAACCTTTTAATACAAATGAAGAATGTGGTTAAATAATTTTAAACAACACTAAAGAGCATAAGATTATGTATATAGAGCATTTATCGAAAAACTCAATATTTTCGTAGGGGTTAACCTACAAATTTTGAGAAAAATTCAAAAATATGACAATATTGTTTTATCGCATAATTGCATCCTCCACTTACATATTATGATGATCAATGAGGTTAGGAACGTTTGTTGTCTCTGTTTCTCTTGTTAATAGGGATTTTATAGTGGTTAGTCTACTTATTTAAGCAGTATATGAATTTCAACTAAATTAATTGTTAAAAATTAGAATGATGTACATGTACCTTTAAAGATAGTTTAGAAACCTTTTAATACAAATGAAGAATGTGGTTAAATAATTTTAAACAACACTAAAGAGCATAAGATTATGTATATAGAGCATTTATCTAAAACTCAATATTTTCGTAGGGGTTAACCTACAAATTTTGAGAAAAATTCAAAAAATATGACAATATTGTTTTATTGCATAATTGCATCCTCAACTTACATATTATGATGATCAATGAGGTTTGGAACGTTTGTTGTCTCTGTTTCTCTAGATAATAGTGATTTTATAGTGGTTAGTCTACTTATTTAAGCAGTATATGAATTTCAACTAAATTAATTGTTAAAAATTAGAATGATGTACATGTACATTTAAAGATAGTTTAGAAACCTTTTAATACAAATGAAGAATGTGGTTAAATAATTTTAAACAACACTAAAGAGCATAAGATTATGTATATAGTGGTTAGTCGAAAAACTCAATATTTTCGTAGGGGTTAACCTACAAATTTTGAGAAAAATTCAAAAATATGACAATATTGTTTTATTGCATAATTGCATCATCCACTTACATATTATGATGATCAATGAGGTTAGGAACGTTTGTTGTCTCTGTTTCTCAAGATAATAATGATTTTATAGTGGTTAGTCTACTTATTTAAGCAGTATATGAATTTAAACTAAATTAATTGTTAAAAATTAGAATGATGTACATGAAACTTGAAAGATAGTTTAGAAACCTTTTAATACAAATGAAGAATGTGGTTAAATAATTTTAAACAACACTAAAAGCATAAGATTATGTATATAGATCATTTATCTAAAACTCAATATTTTCGTAGGGTTAACCTACAAATTTTGAGAAAAATTCAAAAATATGACAATATTGTTTTATTGCATAATTGCATCCTCAACTTACATATTATGATGATCAATGAGGTTTGGAACGTTTGTTGTCTCTGTTTCTCTAGATAATAGTGATTTTATAGTGGTTAGTCTACTTATTTAAGCAGTATATGAATTTCAACTAAATTAATTGTTAAAAATTAGAATGATGTACATGTACCTTTAAAGATAGTTTAGAAACCTTTTAATACAAATGAAGAATGTGGTTAAATAATTTTAAACAACACTAAAGAGCATAAGATTATGTATATAGTGGTTAGTCGAAAAACTCAATATTTTCGTAGGGGTTAACCTACAAATTTTGAGAAAAATTCAAAAAATATGACAATATTGTTTTATTGCATAATTGCATCCTCCACTTACATATTATGATGATCAATGAGGTTAGGAACGTTTGTTGTCTCTGTTTCTCAAGATAATAGTGATTTTATAGTGGTTAGTCTACTTATTTAAGCAGTATATGAATTTAAACTAAATTAATTGTTAAAAATTAGAATGATGTACATGAAACTTGAAAGATAGTTTAGAAACCTTTTAATACAAATGTAGAATGTGGTTAAATAATTTTAAACAACACTAAAGAGTATAAGATTATGTATATAGAGCATTTAACGAAAAACTCAATATTTTCGTAGGGGTTAACCTACAAATTTTGAGAAAAATTCAAAAAATATGACAATATTGTTTTATTGCATAATTGCATCCTCCACTTACATATTATGATGATCAAAGAGGTTAGGAACGTTTGTTGTCTCCGTTTCTCTAGATAATAGTGATTTTATAGTGGTTAGTCTACTTATTTAAGCAGTATATGAATTTCAACTAAATTAATTGTTAAAAATTAGAATGATGTACATGTAACTTGAAAGATAGTTTAGAAACCTTTTAATACAAATGAAGAATGTGGTTAAATAATTTTAAACAACACTAAAGAGCATAAGATTATGTATATAGAGCATTTATCGAAAAACTCAATATTTTCGTAGGGGTTAACCTACAAATTTTGAGAAAAATTCAAAAATATGACAATATTGTTTTATTGCATAATTGCATCCTCCACTTATATTATGATGATCAATGAGGTTAGGAACGTTTGTTGTCTCTGTTTCTCTTGTTAATAGTGATTTTATAGTGGTTAGTCTACTTATTTAAGCAGTATATGAATTTAAACTAAATTAATTGTTAAAAATTAGAATGATGTACATGTAACTTGAAAGATAGTTTAGAAACCTTTTAATACAAATGTAGAATGTGGTTAAATAATTTTAAACAACACTAAAGAGTATAAGATTATGTATATAGAGCATTTATCGAAAAACTCAATATTTTAGTGGGGTTAACCTACAAATTTTGAGAAAAATTCAAAAATTATGACAATATGGTTTTATTGCATAATTGCATCCTCCACTTACATATTATGATGATCAATGAGGTTAGGAGCGTTTGTTGTCTCCGTTTCTCTAGATAATAGTGATTTTATAGTGGTTAGTCTACTTATTTAAGCAGTATATGAATTTCAACTAAATTAATTGTTAAAAATTAGAATGATGTACATGTACCTTTAAAGATAGTTTAGAAACCTTTTAATACAAATGAAGAATGTGGTTAAATAATTTTAAACAACACTAAAGAGCATAAGATTATGTATATAGAGCATTTATCGAAAAACTCAATATTTTCGTAGGGGTTAACCTACAAATTTTGAGAAAAATTCAAAAATATGACAATATTGTTTTATTGCATAATTGCATCCTCCACTTACATATTATGATGATCAATGAGGTTAGGAACGTTTGTTGTCTCGTTTCTCTAGATAATAGTGATTTTATAGTGGTTAGTCTACTTATTTAAGCAGTATATGAATTTCAACTAAATTAATTGTTAAAAATTAGAATGATGTACATGTACCTTTAAAGATAGTTTAGAAACCTTTTAATACAAATGAAGAATGTGGTTAAATAATTTTAAACAACACTAAAAGCATAAGATTATGTATATAGAGCATTTATCGAAAAACTCAATATTTTAGTAGGGGTTAACTACAAATTTTGAGAAAAATTCAAAAATTATGACAATATGGTTTTATTGCATAATTGCATCCTCCACTTACATATTATGATGGGCAAAGAGGTTAGGAACGTTTGTTGTCTCCGTTTCTCTAGATAATATTGATTTTATAGTGGTTAGTCTACTTATTTAAGCGTTATATGAATTTCAACTAAATTAATTGTTAAAAATTAGAATGATGTACATGTACATTTAAAGATAGTTTAGAAACCTTTTAATACAAATGAAGAATGTGGTTAAATAATTTTAAACAACACTAAAGAGCATAAGATTATGTATATAGAGCATTTATCGAAAAACTCAATATTTTAGTGGGGTTAACCTACAAATTTTGAGAAAAATTCAAAAATTATGACAATATGGTTTTATTGCATAATTGCATCCTCCACTTACATATTATGATGATCAATGAGGTTAGGAACGTTTGTTGTCTCTGTTTCTCTTGTTAATAGTGATTTTATAGTGGTTAGTCTACTTATTTAAGCAAGATATGAATTTCAACTAAATTAATTGTTAAAAATTAGAATGATGTACATGTACCTTTAAAGATAGTTTAGAAACCTTTTAATACAAATGAAGAATGTGGTTAAATAATTTTAAACAACACTAAAAAGCATAAGATTATGTATATAGATCATTTATCGAAAAACTCAATATTTTCGTAGGGGTTAACCTACAAATTTTGAGAAAAATTTAAAAAATATGACAATATTGTTTTATTGCATAATTGCATCCTCAACTTACATATTATGATGATCAATGAGGTTTGGAACGTTTGTTGTCTCTGTTTCTCTAGATAATAGTGATTTTATAGTGGTTAGTCTACTTATTTAAGCAGTATATGAATTTCAACTAAATTAATTGTTAAAAATTAGAATGATGTACATGTACCGTTAATAACTTTTAATACAAATGAAGAATGTGGTTAAATAATTTTTAACAACACTAAAGAGCATAAGATTATGTATATAGTGGTTAGTCGAAAAACTCAATATTTTCGTAGGGGTTAATCTACAAATTTTGAGAAAAATTCAAAAAATATGACAATATTGTTTTATTGCATAATTGCATCCTCCACTTACATATTATGATGATCAATGAGGTTAGGAACGTTTGTTGTCTCTGTTTCTCAAGATAATAGTGATTTTATAGTGGTTAGTCTATTTATTTAAGCAGTATATGAATTTAAACTAAATTAATTGTTAAAAATTAGAATGATGTACATGAAACTTGAAATATAGTTTAGAAACCTTTTAATACAAATGTAGAATATGGTTAAATAATTTTAAACAACACTAAAGAGTATAAGATTATGTATATAGAGCATTTAACGAAAAACTCAATATTTTCGTAGGGGTTAACCTACAAATTTTGAGAAAAATTCAAAAATTATGACAATATGGTTTTATTGCATAATTGCATCCTCCACTTACATATTATGATGGGCAAAGAGGTTAGGAACGTTTGTTGTCTCCGTTTCTCTAGCTAACATTGATTTTATAGTGGTTAGTCTACTTATTTAAGCAGTATATGAATTTCAACTAAATTAATTGTTAAAAATTAGAATGATGTACATGTACCTTTAAAGATAGTTTAGAAACCTTTTAATACAAATGAAGAATGTGGTTAAATAATTTTAAACAACACTAAAGAGCATAAGATTATGTATATAGAGCATTTATCGAAAAACTCAATATTTTCAGTAGGGTTAACCTACAAATTTTGAGAAAAATTCAAAATTATGACAATATGGTTTTATTGCATAATTGCATCCTCCACTTACATATTATGATGATCAATGAGGTTAGGAACGTTTGTTGTCTCTGTTTCTCTTGTTAATAGTGATTTTATAGTGGTTAGTCTACTTATTTAAGCAGTATATGAATTTCAACTAAATTAATTGTTAAAAATTAGAATGATGTACATGTACCTTTAAAGATAGTTTAGAAACCTTTTAATACAAATGAAGAATGTGGTTAAATAATTTTAAACAACACTAAAGAGCATAAGATTATGTATATAGAGCATTTATCTAAAAACTCAATATTTTCGTAGGGTTAACCTACAAATTTTGAGAAAAATTCAAAAAATATGACAATATTGTTTTATTGCATAATTGCATCCTCAACTTACATATTATGATGATCAATGAGGTTTGGAACGTTTGTTGTCTCTGTTTCTCTAGATAATAGTGATTTTATAGTGGTTAGTCTACTTATTTAAGCAGTATATGAATTTCAACTAAATTAATTGTTAAAAATTAGAATGATGTACATGTACATTTAAAGATAGTTTAGAAACCTTTTAATACAAATGAAGAATGTGGTTAAATAATTTTAAACAACACTAAAGAGCATAAGATTATGTATATAGTGGTTATCTAAAAACTCAATATTTTCGTAGGGTTAACCTACAAATTTTGAGAAAAAGTCAAAAATATGACAATATTGTTTTATTGCATAATTGCATCCTCCACTTACATATTATGATGATCAATGAGGTTAGGAACGTTTGTTGTCTCTGTTTCTCAAGATAATAATGATTTTATAGTGGTTAGTCTACTTATTTAAGCAGTATATGAATTTAAACTAAATTAATTGTTAAAAATTAGAATGATGTACATGAAACTTGAAAGATAGTTTAGAAACCTTTTAATACAAATGAAGAATGTGGTTAAATAATTTTAAACAACACTAAAAAGCATAAGATTATGTATATAGATCATTTATCGAAAAACTCAATATTTTCGTAGGGGTTAACCTACAAATTTTGAGAAAAATTTAAAAATATGACAATATTGTTTTATTGCATAATTGCATCCTCAACTTACATATTATGATGATCAATGAGGTTTGGAACGCTTGTTGTCTCTGTTTCTCAGATAATAGTGATTTTATAGTGGTTAGTCTACTTATTTAAGCAAGATATGAATTTCAACTAAATTAATTGTTAAAAATTAGAATGATGTACATGTACCGTTAATAACTTTTAATACAAATGAAGAATGTGGTTAAATAATTTTAAACAACACTAAAGAGCATAAGATTATGTATATAGTGGTTAGTCGAAAAACTCAATATTTTCGTAGGGGTTAATCTACAAATTTTGAGAAAAATTCAAAAAATATGACAATATTGTTTTATTGCATAATTGCATCCTCCACTTACATATTATGATGATCAATGAGGTTAGGAACGTTTGTTGTCTCTGTTTCTCTAGATAATAGTGATTTTATAGTGGTTAGTCTACTTATTTAAGCAGTATATGAATTTAAACTAAATTAATTGTTAAAAATTAGAATGATGTACATGAAACTTGAAAGATAGTTTAGAAACCTTTTAATACAAATGAAGAATGTGGTTAAATAATTTTAAACAACACTAAAAAGCATAAGATTATGTATATAGATCATTTATCGAAAAACTCAATATTTTCGTAGGGGTTAACCTACAAATTTTGAGAAAAATTTAAAAAATATGACAATATTGTTTTATTGCATAATTGCATGCTCAACTTACATATTATGATGATCAATGAGGTTTGGAACGTTTGTTGTCTCTGTTTCTCTAGATAATAGTGATTTTATAGTGGTTAGTCTACTTATTTAAGCAGTATATGAATTTCAACTAAATTAATTGTTAAAAATTAGAATGATGTACATGTACATTTAAAGATAGTTTAGAAACCTTTTAATACAAATGAAGAATGTGGTTAAATAATTTTAAACAACACTAAAGAGTATAAGATTATGTATATAGAGCATTTAACGAAAAACTCAATATTTAACCTACAAATTTTGAGAAAAATTCAAAAATTATGACAATATGGTTTTATTGCATAATTGCATCCTCCACTTACATATTATGATGATCAATGAGGTTAGGAACGTTTGTTGTCTCTGTTTCTCTTGTTAATAGTGATTTTATAGTGGTTAGTCTACTTATTTAAGCAGTATATGAATTTCAACTAAATTAATTGTTAAAAATTAGAATGATGTACATGTACCTTTAAAGATAGTTTAGAAACCTTTTAATACAAATGAAGAATGTGGTTAAATAATTTTAAACAACACTAAAGAGCATAAGATTATGTATATAGAGCATTTATCGAAAAACTCAATATTTTCGTAGGGGTTAACCTACAAATTTTGAGAAAAATTCAAAAAATATGACAATATTGTTTTATTGCATAATTGCATCCTCAACTTACATATTATGATGATCAATGAGGTTTGGAACGTTTGTTGTCTCTGTTTCTCTAGATAATAGTGATTTTATAGTGGTTAGTCTACTTATTTAAGCAGTATATGAATTTCAACTAAATTAATTGTTAAAAATTAGAATGATGTACATGTACCGTTAATAACTTTTAATACAAATGAAGAATGTGGTTAAATAATTTTAAACAACACTAAAGAGCATAAGATTATGTATATAGTGGTTAGTCGAAAAACTCAATATTTTCGTAGGGGTTAACCTACAAATTTTGAGAAAAATTCAAAAAATATGACAATATTGTTTTATTGCATAATTGCATCCTCCACTTACATATTATGATGATCAATGAGGTTAGGAACGCTTGTTGTCTCTGTTTCTCAAGATAATAGTGATTTTATAGTGGTTAGTCTACTTATTTAAGCAGTATATGAATTTAAACTAAATTAATTGTTAAAAATTAGAATGATGTACATGAAACTTGAAAGATAGTTTAGAAACCTTTTAATACAAATGTAGAATGTGGTTAAATAATTTTAAACAACACTTAAGAGTATAAGATTATGTATATAGATCATTTAACGAAAAACTCAATATTTTCGTAGGGGTTAACCTACAAATTTTGAGAAAAATTCAAAAATTATGACAATATGGTTTTATTGCATAATTGCATCCTCCACTTACATATTATGATGGGCAAAGAGGTTAGGAACGCTTGTTGTCTCTGTTTCTCTAGATAATATTGATTTTATAGTGGTTAGTCTACTTATTTAAGCGATTATATGAATTTCAACTAAATTAATTGTTAAAAATTAGAATGATGTACATGTACCTTTAAAGATAGTTTAGAAACCTTTTAATACAAATGAAGAATGTGGTTAAATAATTTTAAACAACACTAAAAGCATAAGATTATGTATATAGAGCATTTATCGAAAAACTCAATATTTTCGTAGGGGTTAACCTACAAATTTTGAGAAAAATTCAAAAATATGAAAATATTGTTTTATTGCATAATTGCATCCTCCACTTACATATTATGATGATCAATGAGGTTAGGAACGTTTGTTGTCTCTGTTTCTCTTGTTAATAGTGATTTTATAGTGGTTAGTCTACTTATTTAAGCAAGATATGAATTTCAACTAAATTAATTGTTAAAAATTAGAATGATGTACATGTACCTTTAAAGATAGTTTAGAAACCTTTTAATACAAATGAAGAATGTGGTTAAATAATTTTAAACAACACTAAAGAGCATAAGATTATGTATATAGAGCATTTATCGAAAAACTCAATATTTTCGTAGGGGTTAACCTACAAATTTTGAGAAAAATTCAAAAAATATGACAATATTGTTTTATTGCATAATTGCATCCTCAACTTACATATTATGATGATCAATGAGGTTTGGAACGTTTGTTGTCTCTGTTTCTCTAGATAATAGTGATTTTATAGTGGTTAGTCTACTTATTTAAGCAGTATATGAATTTCAACTAAATTAATTGTTAAAAATTAGAATGATGTACATGTACCTTTAAAGATAGTTTAGAAACCTTTTAATACAAATGAAGAATGTGGTTAAATAATTTTAAACAACACTAAAGAGCATAGGATTATGTATATAGAGCATTTATCGAAAAACTCAATATTTTCGTAGGGGTTAACCTACAAATTTTGAGAAAAATTCAAAAAATATGACAATATTGTTTTATTGCATAATTGCATCCTCAACTTACATATTATGATGATCAATGAGGTTTGGAACGTTTGTTGTCTCCGTTTCTCTAGATAATAGTGATTTTATAGTGGTTAGTCTACTTATTTAAGCAGTATATGAATTTCAACTAAATTAATTGTTAAAAATTAGAATGATGTACATGTACCTTTAAAGATAGTTTAGAAACCTTTTAATACAAATGAAGAATGTGGTTAAATAATTTTAAACAACACTAAAGAGCATAAGATTATGTATATAGTGGTTAGTCAAAACTCAATATTTTCGTAGGGTTAACCTACAAATTTTGAGAAAAATTCAAAAATATGACAATATTGTTTTATTGCATAATTGCATCCTCCACTTACATATTATGATGATCAATGAGGTTAGGAACGTTTGTTGTCTCTGTTTCTCAAGATAATAGTGATTTTATAGTGGTTAGTCTACTTATTTAAGCAGTATATGAATTTAAACTAAATTAATTGTTAAAAATTAGAATGATGTACATGAAACTTGAAAGATAGTTTAGAAACCTTTTAATACAAATGAAGAATGTGGTTAAATAATTTTAAACAACACTAAAGAGCATAAGATTATGTATATAGAGCATTTATCTAAAACTCAATATTTTCGTAGGGGTTAACCTACAAATTTTGAGAAAAATTCAAAAATATGACAATATTGTTTTATTGCATAATTGCATCCTCAACTTACATATTATGATGATCAATGAGGTTTGGAACGTTTGTTGTCTCTGTTTCTCTAGATAATAGTGATTTTATAGTGGTTAGTCTACTTATTTAAGCAGTATATGAATTTCAACTAAATTAATTGTTAAAAATTAGAATGATGTACATGTACCTTTAAAGATAGTTTAGAAACCTTTTAATACAAATGAAGAATGTGGTTAAATAATTTTAAACAACACTAAAGAGCATAAGATTATGTATATAGTGGTTAGTCGAAAAACTCAATATTTTCGTAGGGGTTAACCTACAAATTTTGAGAAAAATTCAAAAAATATGACAATATTGTTTTATTGCATAATTGCATCCTCCACTTACATATTATGATGATCAATGAGGTTAGGAACGTTTGTTGTCTCTGTTTCTCAAGATAATAGTGATTTTATAGTGGTTAGTCTACTTATTTAAGCAGTATATGAATTTAAACTAAATTAATTGTTAAAAATTAGAATGATGTACATGAAACTTGAAAGATAGTTTAGAAACCTTTTAATACAAATGAAGAATGTGGTTAAATAATTTTAAACAACACTAAAGAGCATAAGATTATGTATATAGAGCATTTATCGAAAAACTCAATATTTTCGTAGGGGTTAACCTACAAATTTTGAGAAAAATTCAAAAATATGACAATATTGTTTTATTGCATAATTGCATCCTCAACTTACATATTATGATGATCAATGAGGTTTGGAACGTTTGTTGTCTCTGTTTCTCAGATAATAGTGATTTTATAGTGGTTAGTCTACTTATTTAAGCAAGATATGAATTTCAACTAAATTAATTGTTAAAAATTAGAATGATGTACATGTACCTTTAAAGATAGTTTAGAAACCTTTTAATACAAATGAAGAATGTGGTTAAATAATTTTAAACAACACTAAAGAGTATAAGATTATGTATATAGAGCATTTAACGAAAAACTCAATATTTTCGTATGGGTTAACCTACAAATTTTGAGAAAAATTCAAAAATATGACAATATTGTTTTATCGCATAATTGCATCCTCCACTTACATATTATGATGATCAATGAGGTTAGGAACGTTTGTTGTCTCCGTTTCTCTAGCTAACATTGATTTTATAGTGGTTAGTCTACTTATTTAAGCAGTACATGAATTTCAACTAAATTAATTGTTAAAAATTAGAATGATGTACATGTACCTTTAAAGATAGTTTAGAAACCTTTTAATACAAATGAAGAATGTGGTTAAATAATTTTAAACAACACTAAAGAGCATAAGATTATGTATATAGAGCATTTAACGAAAAACTCAATATTTTCGTATGGGTTAACCTACAAATTTTGAGAAAAATTCAAAAATATGACAATATTGTTTTATCGCATAATTGCATCCTCCACTTACATATTATGATGATCAATGAGGTTAGAACGTTTGTTGTCTCTGTTTCTCTTGTTAATAGGGATTTTATAGTGGTTAGTCTACTTATTTAAGCAAGATATGAATTTCAACTAAATTAATTGTTAAAAATTAGAATGATGTACATGTACCTTTAAAGATAGTTTAGAAACCTTTTAATACAAATGAAGAATGTGGTTAAATAATTTTAAACAACACTAAAGAGCATAAGATTATGTATATAGAGCATTTATCGAAAAACTCAATATTTTCGTAGGGGTTAACCTACAAATTTTGAGAAAAATTCAAAAAATATGACAATATTGTTTTATTGCATAATTGCATCCTCAACTTACATATTATGATGATCAATGAGGTTTGGAACGTTTGTTGTCTCGTTTCTCTAGATAATAGTGATTTTATAGTGGTTAGTCTACTTATTTAAGCAAGATATGAATTTCAACTAAATTAATTGTTAAAAATTAGAATGATGTACATGTACCTTTAAAGATAGTTTAGAAACCTTTTAATACAAATGAAGAATGTGGTTAAATAATTTTAAACAACACTAAAGAGCATAAGATTATGTATATAGTGGTTAGTCGAAAAACTCAATATTTTAAGTAGGGGTTAACCTACAAATTTTGAGAAAAATTCAAAAAATATGACAATATTGTTTTATTGCATAATTGCATCCTCCACTTACATATTATGATGATCAATGAGGTTAGGAACGTTTGTTGTCTCTGTTTCTCAAGATAATAGTGATTTTATAGTGGTTAGTCTACTTATTTAAGCAGTATATGAATTTAAACTAAATTAATTGTTAAAAATTAGAATGATGTACATGAAACTTGAAAGATAGTTTAGAAACCTTTTAATACAAATGAAGAATGTGGTTAAATAATTTTAAACAACACTAAAAGCATAAGATTATGTATATAGAGCATTTAACGAAAAACTCAATATTTTCGTAGGGTTAACCTACAAATTTTGAGAAAAATTCAAAAATATGACAATATTGTTTTATTGCATAATTGCATCCTCCACTTACATATTATGATGATCAATGAGGTTTGGAACGTTTGTTGTCTCGTTTCTCTAGATAATAGTGATTTTATAGTGGTTAGTCTACTTATTTAAGCAAGATATGAATTTCAACTAAATTAATTGTTAAAAATTAGAATGATGTACATGTACCTTTAAAGATAGTTTAGAAACCTTTTAATACAAATGAAGAATGTGGTTAAATAATTTTAAACAACACTAAAGAGCATAAGATTATGTATATAGTGGTTAGTCTACTTATTTAAGCGTATATGAATTTCAACTAAATTAATTGTTAAAAATTAGAATGATGTACATGTACCTTTAAAGATAGTTTAGAAACCTTTTAATACAAATGTAGAATGTGGTTAAATAATTTTAAACAACACTAAGAGCATAAGATTATGTATATAGTGGTTAGTCTACTTATTTAAGCATTATATGAATTTCAACTAAATTAATTGTTAAAAATTAGAATGATGTACATGTACCTTGAAGATAGTTTAGAATACATTAATACAAATGTAGAATGTTGTTAAATAATTTTAAACAACACTAAGAGCATAAGATTATGTATATAGAGCATTTATCGAAAAACTCAATATTTTCGTAGGGTTAACCTACAAATTTTGAGAGAAATTCAAAAATATGACAATATTGTTTTATGCATAATTGCATCCTCCACTTACAT
>JAAMPC010000168.1:0-65197 GCA_016771965.1 Brassica carinata
ATACAAAGTGAAAATACATACGATTTTAAAAAAATTGATTAATTATAACATGTAAATTATAAAATTATTGTATTTGAAATATTTATATAAACATTTAAGTATATGATTAGCGTTAAAGATATATACCACTAATGTTTAAAAACAATAATTTATGTATAAAGAAAAAAAATAAACATCCTGCAATTGCGCGGATCAAAATCTTGTTTTCTTTAATTTACAACTCCAAAGTCGAAACCCTCATGAACGAGTTGAAGGTCAAAGAAGTCAGCAAAATAAATGACAATTAAATGACAGCAGTCTCTTCTTGGGGGGTTTGGTGATGGACCGGATTCATTGGTTAAATTTTGCTCAGCCTTTACGTGAACTCAAGTCACAGTTTATCTTTATTACACTTTCATTTCATCACGCCTAAGCTAAGCAACTCATAAATCCGTAATTAATTACTACTTCAATATCCTCGTTTTAGTGTAATAAATATTTGGAACACCAACCAGGAGGTTGTAAGTTTATCTTTCTTCTTATTTTCTCATACACTTTTGACCAAAAGTAAATTACCTCGTTATTCTAACCAGCGGTCCAGAATGAAGTATGAGAAATATAAATTATAAATTATTCGAATATTCAACAAGAAAAAAGAGGTCGAAAAGAAAGCTCAATAATTGGCTAGAGGCATGAGGAGCCAGACACCAATTTTAAAATCGAAATACAATGTCTCTCTTTACTTAAAATTATGCACCACCACTAATTAATATGTCCACCACATTTCTTCTGCTCACCACCATTGATCTCACTATCTCTTTTTTATTTATTTCTCTTCTCCTTCCAAAACTTTTTTGCTCAGCAGCAGTAACTCCTTGGCCCCAAAACCCATCTGTCTCTGAATCTGGCTGGGAAAGAAAGTAGTAATAACGTCAATTATTATTTCCTCTTCCCTTATTCGTCTCTCCTTCATAAAAAACCATTATTAATCAATGGTATAATGTGTGTCCATATATATAAATATAAAATATTCATGAGAGCATTGAAGAAGGTTGAGTGAGAGAAAAAAAAAAACAATAAAAGAGTTTTTTACAGGCATGGCTTCACGTGACATCTTCATCGACCAAGAACTTCGAGAAAAGATACTCTCAAAGTGAGAGAGAGAGTTCTCACATGTTCATTAATACTCCTCCTCATGCTCACAACCAGACCATTTCCCTTCCTCCGCCATTGATGACCCTCCCTCACACCTTCTTCTCCTTCTCTCTAGTCTCTTCCAGTTTCATAGTAAAGCTCCATCCTTTCTTTCCCTTTTCCTTCGATCGAGATGCTTTAACAAATGGGGCAGATCTGAAAAGCGACTAATAATGGAAAGTGACGGCTAAGAGATTCATAGGTTGTCTTTTCATGGAAACTCGATTCGACCAGTATATTTAATTTCTGATTCTTTCTTGATTCCATTCACCGTCGTTAGTCATGGTCTCTTCTTCTCCTCCATCCACATTGTTCCTACTCTTTGCTTCTACACTATTCCTCTGTTTACTTTCTCCAGCGAGATCCAGCGACGTTGACTCTCTACTCGCGTTGAAATCCTCAATCGATCCATCAAACTCGATCCCATGGCGAGGAACAGATCTCTGCAGCTGGGAAGGCGTCAAGGAATGTCTCAACGGAAGAGTCTCGAAGCTCGTTATCGAGTATCTAAACCTCACCGGTTCACTCGACTCGAGGACCTTAAACCAATTGGACCAGCTTAGGGTTCTCAGTTTCAAATCAAACTCACTCTCCGGTTCAATCCCTAACCTCTCCGGTTTAGTAAATCTCAAATCGGTTTACCTCAACGGCAACAACTTCTCCGGCTCCTTCCCGGAGTCTCTCACCTCGCTTCACCGATTGAAAACTATAAACCTCTCCGGGAATAGATTATCCGGCAAGATCCCGACCTCGCTCCTCCGTCTCTCGCGGCTGTACACGTTCGAGGTTCAGGACAATCTCTTCGCCGGTTCGATCCCTCCTCTTAACCAGACGAGTCTCAGATTCTTCAACGTCTCCAACAACAAACTCTCCGGCCAAATCCCGCCGACGCGAGGGTTGAAGCAGTTCGACGAGTCATCGTTCGCCGGAAACGCCGATCTCTGCGGCGATCAGATTCGGATCCCGTGCGGAACGTCGCCTGCGCCGTCGGCGAAACCAGCGCCTATATCGAAGAAGAAGAACAACGCGAAACTAATCGGAATCATCGCCGGAAGCGCCGCCGGTGGAGTTCTGATCTTCATCCTTCTCCTGACGGTTCTTATCTTCTGCTGTTTACGGAAGAGAAAGTCTCCGGGAGAAGATAGAAAAGGCAAAGGAATAGCTGAAGCCGAAGGAGGAGGAGGAGGAGGAGGAGCTGCGGAGACGGAGAGGGACATCGAGAGGAAAGACAGAGGCTTCTCATGGGAGAGAAGCGAGGAAGGAGCGGTGGGGACTCTCGTTTTCCTCGGAGCAAGCGATTCAGGCGAGACGACGGTGGTGAGATACACCATGGAGGATCTGCTCAAAGCTTCGGCGGAGACGCTGGGGAGAGGGACGTTAGGGAGCACGTACAAGGCCGTGATGGAGTCTGGGTTCATAGTCACTGTGAAGAGGCTCAAGAACGCGAGGTATCCTCGCATGGAGGAGTTCAAGAGACACGTTGAGATCCTTGGACAGCTCAGACACCCTAACCTCGTCTCTCTGAGAGCTTACTTCCAGGCTAAAGAAGAACGCTTGCTTGTTTATGATTACTTCCCCAATGGCAGTCTCTTCACTCTTATCCACGGTATGTATATTGCATGTAGAAACTTGGACACATTCGTCAGCTTCATTGTGTGTGTTTGTGTTTGTAGGAACTCGAGCTTCTGGAAATGGGAAGCCTCTTCACTGGACTTCATGTCTTAAAATAGCTGAGGACTTAGCCTCAGCTCTGCTCTACATACATCAGAACCCTGGCCTAAGTCATGGGAACTTGAAGTCCTCCAATGTCCTATTAGGTCCTGATTTCGAGTCCTGCCTCACGGATTACGGCCTCAGCACTCTCCATGACCCCGACTCGGCCGAAGAAACGAGCGCGGTATCTCTCTTTTACAAAGCACCAGAGTGTAGAGACCCGCGGAGAGCCTCTACGCAGCCTGCTGATGTCTACAGCTTCGGGGTCCTTCTCCTCGAGCTTTTAACGGGTAGAACACCGTTCCAGGACCTTGTTCAAGAATACGGGTCGGATATCTCTAGATGGGTGCGTGCGGTGAGGGAAGAAGAGACTGAATCAGGTGAGGAACCGACTTCTTCAGGGAACGAAGCATCAGAGGAGAAGCTTCAGGCGCTTTTGAGTATCGCAAATGTTTGCGTGGCTATTCAACCGGAAAACAGGCCTGTGATGAGAGAGGTGTTGAAGATGGTGAGGGATGCAAGAGCCGAAGCGCCGTTCTCGTCTAACAGTAGCGAACATTCACCTGGGAGATGGTCTGATACAGTTCAGAGCTTGCCAAGGGAAGATCAAGTGAGCATATAGAGAACACAATGGCTGTGCCTCCCTTTCTTCATTGCTTTTCCTAGAAGAACTTTTTGTGATTCTTGAAGTAGGGTTCATAGTGTAAAGCTTCTTTCCTTTTGTCATTTTGATTCATCGACTTGTAGGACTTGCATGAGATCTGTTGATTTTATTAAATTTGAGATGTTGGCATTGACAAAATTTGACAATAACAGGTTTCAATAGTTTGATACATAAACTTCATTAATCAAAACAGAAAAAAATATAATGTTTTGAACATATGAACAACCAGACCTCCATTGCTTATAGTGTAACTTGTAAATTTTTTAATCTATGTTTATGGTCTATTTTTCCAATAAAAGATTCCACAACTTTTATATTCCTAAACAAGAATATTTGTGAAGTTGTAGCAAACTGAATCAGCCCATGGTTTTGCATTCTGGTGTCTCCAAAATGTAATCAAAAGTGTTGGTTTTAAGCGCACTCGGCTAAGAGAAGAAAGAGCTCTTCATCGGTTATGGCTCCCATTTCCATTGCTCTTTCCAGCACGCTTAGCCCTCCATCATCCTCTATCGATGGACGTGCGCCTCTGTATTCACAAAAACAGTTCAAGAAATATGAACATAACCGGTTTAGTTTGACTACTAACATTCGTTTGATCCAAAAGTTAAAACAAGAAAGAGAGCGTTCCTGAAATGTTAAAATGTACCTTCGGAGTAGAATCTTTGCAAATTTGTGGTTCCCTAAAGATATGCAATGGTGCAACGGAGTCCTTCCGTGGTAATCTCTCATGTTTGGGTCAGCACCAAACTGCAACAACAGTTCAAGCAAAACAGAGTCACCAATGTGACAAGCCACGTGGAGCAAGGAACATCCTTGAAGACAGTTTCCTGGTTCGTTGGAGTCTTTGATTCTCTGACACGCAGTTGGGTCTCGTCTTTTCTTTACCGCTTCCTCTAATGCGTCAGCGTGATGATAAGCATCGACATCAGTTATGTCATCGAACTTGGTGTTGATGATATTCACATCCCCCGAAGTTACGATCAGTCGGTATATTTCTCGTATGTTTCTGCTTTGAACAGCTTCCCATATTCTACTTGCAGCAGAAGGGTTGCCTTTGCTTTCGCCTTTGATAACTAATGCTTTCTCCAGGTACTAGCACAAGCATAAATCATCATCACTCATGTTTAGTTTCACCTTTCACAAATCATATAATATACTCACATTTCAAGAACTGGACATTAGAATGTAAGAACTAATACATTACCTTCGCTAGAATGTATTTCTCCTTCACAGTAAAGGAATCGTCTGGAGATGGTTTTGAAATTGAAGCACGTGACAATGTTGATTCGTTTTCACTGCAAAAAAAAAAAAAAACACAATACTTTACATCATCAGCTACATGTATGAGTCATGAAACAAAACACTGATTGGCATATAAACTATATATATCCTTAGAAACCATACCAGTCATCGTCAAGGTGAAGTAGCCCTTCCCACAGTGAGTTACAGTACAAATTTCCCAAATTTCTAAATAAGTCCAAGATCGTTGGCTCCCACACTTTCACATCTAGTGTGAGGGATCTCACCTGCAGTTTGTGGGGTTCATAAAATCAATGACATCAGCTTAGAGATCTAGCACTAAAGACCACCAGAGAAAAAAAAATCTCCAAAAGCTATAACTACAATGATGTTGACTTTTGCTGAAACTATAAACTCTGCTGGAGAGAGTTTACCAAAGAAACTTCAGATCTACTGGGCCGTGTAAGACAAAACTACCTCCAAAAAGGAAAGATGCTCTAAAAAATTGCTGCAAAACTAGTTCAAACTTCATTACCTTGGAGATATGAACCCCGAGGTTCCTGTGAACACCAGAGCACTGAATGCACAACAAAACTCCAAGATTTAACGATGCCCAATCGGGATCAGGAGCATTGCACTCTGCACATACATTATTCCCTGGAATTCCTCTGAGTGTTGTGGAGACATCGTCCCCCATATCTCGTCTTGCATCATTATGTTGACTCTGATCCATGGAGACGACACCTTTAGGAGGTGCAGAACCAGTGTACTGAACTGGCGACTGCAAAAAAAAAAACGATCTGTATAAGCAGGAAACTTCCTTTATCAATTCAGATTGTAAATGAAAGAGACTTATTGTGTCAAACCTGTTGCAGAAAATGAGAATTCAGAAGCGTCCCTATAGCTGCTGTGATTTTGTTTACCCAGTCCATCCGATCCGCTCCATTTTCAGCCTGGTCAGAGTATAAAATCTACGACTGATTACCATTGTAACAGACTCGACCATACATGTCCTATAGGGAGTAAAGTGGGTACCTGAAGTGTGTAAGTTTTTTGAGGAGAAATGATTCTGAAACATAGCCGGAGATCCATGTCTTCTGCATCCAATTTTATCAAACAAGTGCGGAGATCGATGGTTTTATAGCCTAAGCTCCCCTCAGTGAGAGAAGCTGATCGATTGTGTCTTGCACGGAACCGACCAAAGACGCCGGTATGGTCGGAAGAACCACTATAGTGATGCTGTGATCCCTGAGAATGGGAATAACAGATAAAAAAAAAATCGACCGTTAAAAACAAATAGAAACTCTTTATGGATGTCTCTGATGGAATTGAGGCAGGTTAAAGAGGTCTGCGCACACGTACCATTGACTTATTCCCATTGTTTCTGTAATAGTACATGGAGCCATGACTATCAAGGACGAAAAACTTCCTTTTCCAATCAGTTCTCAAACTTGATGATCGCTTTAATAAATACCCCTGTTTAATTACCTGCATCAGTACAAAGACCAGAATCAATTCATACAATGCTGAAACACAGAACAAGTCTCTCTGTGTGCTGCATAATTGCATTGGGAAACAAACACTTACTTCCTTGTCTGCTGTTAAACTTGTCTCGGTATTTTTATAAGGGATAGTTCCTACAACACGGTTTCCATTGACACCAGAGATCTCCGCATTAGCGGCAAGTTGTTGGCTGTCTAATTCAGACTGCGTTCTGAATTCTTGAATCCGTCTAGCTAGTCGATCTTGTTCAATCTTCGACTGTTCTTTTGACTGTTGTGCATATGTTAATATCTGTAAGAGTCATACAAGTATCAGCGTCGGTGGACTTAAGTACTTCTGCTCATCTAAAACTAAAGTTCTGTACCTGATGGATATATGGTTCCAGTTGACCCAGCAAGTCATATCCCTGAAAAAAAAAGACATCAAGTTAAGGAGCAAATCAGGACACATATGTCAAATTTGGTTGGTCTTAGATGGTAAAGATTCAAAATGTAGAATTAGAGAGCCTACAAGTTTAAAATATCTGAGATGAGCATCCATAATTGCACTTATAGATTCCAAAAACTCATACTTCTTTTTAGCTTCAATAGTCATCAGTGAGTTGACCTGGATTCTTCAACCAAAGCAAAATTTAGTAGTACAAATATTGAAAGTAAATGGTAACGGCTTCTGTTAGTAGAGGTAAGCATACGAGGTTGAAACGGCTCTTCTCAAATGTTGACTTTGAGTTCTCCAGATCCTGTCACTCGGATGACACAGCACAAATAAGTTACCATGCAAGGAAGAGCGTGCGAAACAATATTAAGAAAGAAGAGCATCTAATTTCTGGCGTGTCAAAAAGAGAATATAAACGAAAAAGAAATACATCAGAAAACTAAATGTTCTACCTCTTCCAACTCCGCAACAATTTCTCCTCTTGTATTCTTCTTTAGAGACACAAACTTCTCACGAGACTACAAGTAGATAAGAAAACTCATTACACCACTTAAGATCAAGAATATCAATTACAATTACATTCACAAGAAGGAAGCTATAGACTCTATAGACAAGTACCTGATCATAGGAATGAGCAGCTTTATCAAATCGATGGCGAGACTCCTGCAAAGGAAAAAACAACATAGCGGATGATTAGAAAACGCATGAGTTTTCGATCATATAAATTTGAGACTAGGAAAATAAATAAATTTCTCAAAATTAGGAGACATAATTGAATACCTTAGCTTCTTGTAGATCAACATTAATAAAGTTCATCAACCTCTCAAGTAACACATGCTCCACCTACATAAATGATCATTTCAAGAAAACAATCAAAGACAGGAAACTCTGAATTACTATCCTAACCAAATCTTTGTTTTTTAAAAACCGAACAAAAATATGCTCTAGATGATGATGTTAGGCATGGCATCTTAGTCTTTACTAGCATTTACTATTGGCACAAGATACTATTGAGTCTATGAGAGCAATACCTGTGAGCAAAGAAACTCCTTATAAGAGGCAAGCTCTCGAAGAGTATTTATGAATTTGGATATAACGGGGCCTGGTGTCACACACAAGAATACCCCAATCAAATAAGTCAGATGTGAGACATGATGTAGGGTTTCATTAAAGGCAATGACTAGGAGAAGTGGAGAAGAAACATAAACTGTAAAATGATGTCTTAAGCTACGAAGTAATATATATAAATCAATAACCTCCAATTGAAAGACTGATAGGATCATCATGTCCAGCCCCAAATTCTTCAAGACAATCTGCAAAGGCACTTTCTCCTTTTGATGCTTCTCCCAGAACTCCCCTATAGAAGAAAAATCGATGAAATTCATATCAGTCCCGTAGTGGAGAAGCAACCAAAAAAAAATAGTGAGATAAGGTTGGAGAGATGCCACAAAGGAATGAACTCCAAAAGAAAGCAAGACGTGATCAAAGAAGATTTACATGAAAATAGAAGAACAATCAACAACAAAGCTTTAATGCTCAGACAGTTAATCCTCGATTGCTAATTAAGTACGAGAAGGGACAAAATGGTACCAATACTCTTAACTTCAATTTCATGAAAAATTATGCCACAAATGGTATTCTTAGAATCTTTATACACACAGAAAAGACCAGACAATGAGATTAAGACAGTAGTAACAAAAGAAAAGGATAGATATTTTGAGACATACATAAACTTCTTAACACCTTTGTATAGCTTCTGACAACGATCTTTAAGCTCTTCAGCTGTCCCTTCCAAGGAACAAACCTGATCCAATCAAATCAAAGACAGTAAATTTCAAAACTTTCACAAAATTAACCTGAAATTAAAAAAATTTAAACATGAACCAAAAACGTCCAAGTATTCAGCAGCATTCGAATTTCACCTGTTTCTGAAACATTGGGGAATCCTCCAGATTGATAAAGGCCGCCATTGATGAAACAACGAAAGAAAAGAGGAAGAAACTTTCAGACCAGAAAGGGAAGCTTCGAATCAGGCTTTGTGATTCGGTTTGAAATGGATCTGGCGAGAGATTCAGAGGCGTTATTAGTTGGTATGATTATTGATCGCTTCGGAAACAGCCAGTAGCATCCACAACTTCTTTATATTTTCAAATATACCCCTTCCTATCTTTTATTTTTTGTAATAACTCTTTTTAATGGGCTTTTTGGTGTGAATTGGTATATCTGGGCTTTTTATAGTGTGAATGGGTATATATCGTTTTATTTGTAAGATGTTTTTTCTTCGTTCAAGATCATATGAATTTCATAATTAGTGTGTAGTAGTATCAAAATTAACAAATATGACTCATTTTTCAAAATGGTTATGTTCTTAAAACTATACTAGACCCTAATCCGCGCACCAGCACGGATATGAATTTTCAATTTTTAATAATTTATTTTATTAAATGATGTATTTGTAATATTCGTTCATATTATATTCATTAAATAAATATCTTTTTTTTGCATCTTAAACTATCTATTTTTTACGAATGTGTGATATCATATAAAAAATATAAAAAAATGTGTATAGAGTTAATTAGTTAATTTTAAAACAAAAATTTTCTTTCTAACAATTTATCAAATGACAAATGAGTTATGATCAAATAATATCATATAAATAATGATCCTTGATTAACAAAAATCATGATTATTTTATGTGTAATTTTTTTATTTTGACCATTTCCTTAAAACTATATTAAATTTTACATATTTTAATTAGAATATTTTAATATCTTTACCTTTTTATTTGAAATGCAACTCAATATTTTTTTAACAATTATAACAAAATATTTAAAAAATATTTTTTAGAATTTGTTTGAAAAATATGAAAATTACATTTTAAATTAAAATTATCCTAAAATATGATAAGTTTTGATGTAAACGAAAACTCATATTATGTCAAAAATAATGATATTCAATGATAATAATAATTTTAATTGATTATTTTAAAAAAAATACATTTACAAAAATTTTGTTTGAAAGAAAATTCATTTATCTTTCAAATATAAAATGAAAATATTATAATTAAATAATAAAAAATATAAATAAAAACCATAAATTTAGCAAATGACAAATGGGTTATATTATGCTAAAATTTTCTTTCTAACAATTTATCAAATGACAAATGAGTTATGATCAAATAATATCATATAATTTTTAAAACCATAGCCATTCTTAAATATTTTTTGAATAAATAATTATTTTTAAATTTAATTAACTGAAAATAATATCCTTACAATTGTGTGAGTCAAATTCTAGTTTTATTGATGCATGTTATATATTAGTGCTGCATGTTTTAGGTAACATTTTAATGATGCACGTTTTCAAAAATCTCCATTATTAAAATTATGCACGTAAGGATAACTCATGAGTTTTTTTGGTTGATTAAATTACATTATGTCCAAATTTATTTAAGGATATTTCATTAAGGTAACTGAAAAAGACAAATAATAAAATAGGAAGTTTAAATTCATTTAAACATATTTCATTAATGTAACTGAAAAGACAAGTAATAAATTAGACAGTTTTATTCGTTTTAGGATATTTCATAAATGCAACTGAAAAAAACAGGCACAAAAAAAGAGAGTTTAGTTAATGAAGTAAGAACATTTTCAAATGAGTACTTCTCTTTTAATAATATAGATATAATTATATAATTACACTGCATTATATCCACTCATTTGAATCTGTTTAACATCCATGAAAACTTGATATTTTATCCATTTACTATCTCAAGCTCATATCAATTTTGCATTTCACACCCTCTAAACCAGGCATGATCTGGAGCACAAGCAAAGGAACTGCCCGCTTAGAACATCCCAATTATTTTACACAAGTTTAGTTATATATAAGACATTATAAAAAATTATATGAAAAATAAAGACATAAATTTGTATTTTTTAGTAGGGAATTACAAGTTTTTTCTAAAAGTTAGATCGGCCATGTCTAAACTTTGTACATATTAATGGAAAAAATACAGAGTTAATCATAGTTTTCTTATTTTACTTCTTTTTCTCTTGAACAACCGTTTTCTTATTTTACTATATGCTATGTTTACAAGTGATTTATCACACAGAAAAAGAAACATTATGTTTAGAAGTGACGATATAGAGAACAATTTACACTGGTTCTTGAGACGACTGCTTAAGGTGTGAAAGAGTTTGCAAAGCTTTCTGCTTTTTCTGGCGAATCCTCTCCATTGTTTTTTTCAGAGACTTAATCTCATTCTCTGCCTTTCTCAGTTCTCTTTTGTTGGAGTCTATCTCTTTTCTTCTCTCTGAAATTTTTTTTACCCTTCTCTCTTTACTTGGCTCCAAAGACTACAACAAACAGAGTTTATATACTTATCATAAGTGACGAACAAGCAGAATACTACTTCTGGAATTTTCTTGAAAATTAAGAATACAGACCTATATATATCTACAGTTTACACGTAACTACAGAATACATATAGTGAGTTATAGGCAGTTACTGGGTGACATAATATAAATTCTTATAAGTTTATTGTGCCAACCGTATAAACCTTATTTATTAATTTATTTTCCTACACTAGATGAGATGTTTTGTCAACGCTAGACATAGTAATGAATTGATTACGTGAATCTTTTTTCGTAATGTGCCAACCGTATAAACCTTATTTATTACTCCCTCCGCTTTTTAATATGAATCGTTTTAGAGAATTTTTTATGTTCCAAATTATATGATGTTTCGGTTTTCTATGTAAAATTTATTAACACTTAATGTTATATGCCCAACGACAATATATCTTCTATTTTATTATTGGTTGATTTGTGGTTAGATAAATAATTAATGATAAAATATAAAAAATTAATGATTTCTTAATCTATGCGCACATGAGATGTTTTGTCACACTAGACATCGTAATGAATTGATTACGTGAATCTGTTTTCGTAAGGGCAGGATTAACGCGGAGGCTTAGGGGAGTGCTAAGGGATGGGCCCTTAGGCTCCACTGCAAGAGAGAAAGAAGCGATGCCAAAAACGCCAGATCAAACGTCGAGTCTTGTACTGTTTTGCGGGTCTCACTGACACGTAGTGGCCCGCGATGGATTCGTTTTTAATTTTTTAAAAAAATCATGACTTGTACTGTTTTGCGGGTCTCACTGACACGTAGTGGTCCGTGATGGGTTCGTTTTTAATTTTAAAAAAAAATCAGACAAAAAATTAAAAAAATAAAAATTTAAACACCCCATTTGGGGTGCTAGGGTTAATAGTGCTCTAATGCGCGAACCGTATAAACCTTACTTATTTATTAATTCATTTTCCTACAGTACTAGATGAGATGTTTTGTCACGCTAGACATACTAATGAATTGATTACCTGAATCTGTTTTCGTAAAGCCATAGTAGACGGCAGTGAATTCCATACGGAGCCTTTTATTGGAGCATTAAGAAATAACTGTTCTCTCTCGATATCAAGTTCCGCTAGCTTTTTCCTGTCTGTGCGTTGATCGCTTATGCTACTAAGTCCACATGTCATCCAAAGATCATGGCGTAACCAACAAATCTGCTTGATAGAAACAAACGAAGTTATCAGGGATGTTAATTAAGAGCATATCCGACACAACCAACAAAATGGTTTAGTAAAGAAACAAACGTAACTTGTTGATCAAGCTTTTTGTGAGAAGAACCAGAACTACTATATTTATTTGTATTAGCCATATCGAGAAGGTGTCTTTCCCCAACCATGCTACGTGCCTCATGCATGCAGCATCCGGTAATTTTGGTTCTGTAATTATACATTATTGTTAGCTTTTGTTTTTAACTCTCAACATTTTGAGATCGAGCAAGGAAACAAAAAGAAGGATAAATGATTAGGGTTTTCTCACATGAATGTTAACTTCTGGTTCTCTTCCGAAAGAGAAATATAGAACAGCCTTCTTGTCACGATATGCACCATGAGTGAAAGTTAGCTTTTCAAGCTCCATCTTTTTTCGATCCAACTCGGAATTCCTATATATCAAATCTCCGTATAACTCCATCCATAGTCCAATCTGTAGCTTGCCAGCTTCGACTTGGCACTGCCAATATCAAGCTGGTTTTTTTGAAGAGTAAACATACACATGTAGCAATATCAAGCCTGGTTAATTCATTCACAAGCTATACACAGAGATAGTCAGAGAGAGAGAGAGATAACTATTTATTTCAAAAAGTATTTGAGTGATATTTTTCCGTTGTCCTAAATGAACACTTCTCTATCAATAAGCATGCATACCTGTTTCTCAAGATATTTTCTTCCAGTGTAAGACATTTGTTGTTGTAGCTCTTCTACCATTTTTTCACTCTCTTCTATTAGCCTCGCGTCTCGGTGTTGTTGCTTCCTGAGTTCACCTGGATGCTGCTGTTGATGTCGAACACTTTGGTTGCTTTTCTTTCTACCAATTTCTGCAATCTCCATATTCAGAACCAGATGAAGCCTCTCGGAGAAGATTTATGTTAGGTTTTGCAGGAAAATGGAAGACTGTTTCCGCTATATATGGTTTATCAATGTGGGAGAAAATATTATGAGTTCAAAATACATGTCTCGGACTTTGATATATAATAAACTGACTAAATCCTTTTCTATTATATTAAGAAGAGCTTACCACACTATTTAGAACTTGGTTTGCACGCCACGAAACTTGGTTTGAACCACCTTTATTTTATTTTCTTATATCGATTCAACTACACAATAAAGTTTTTTTGGTCAAATGAGGATCATCCACCGTTGATAAAATTTCTACAACCAATATAAAAATATAATAAAACGTATTAAAATTTTATATTTCATTTGTTATTCTTCTAACATTTAATTATGTTTACAAGTGACAGTATACATATATTAACTTTAAGTGGTTCTCAAAACAACTCGACATGTAAACAAGTTTCTTTGGCCAATACTTGTCATCATCTTCTTCAAAGATTTAATCTCATTTTCTGCCCTCCTTTGATAGACTCTATTTTCTTTCTTCTCTATGAAACTATATTTCTCTTTCCGTACTCTATTGTTGCCCAATCCTACAACAATCACAACTAAATTAAAACAAAACCGAATGTAATAATCTCTAATTTGATTACGGCTACTTAGGAAGTTTATATGGTTGTGCAACGTCGTGGATTGTACATTCATATAAACTTCCCTTTTTTCTTTTTTTTTTTGCACAACCATATAAACTTCCTACGTCTCTTACATTAGTGTAAAACAAATGATTATAACTTGGTTTGCAGGCCAAGAAAGTTGACCGCTTAATTTGCCACACTCTACATATTAATCTAAGCATAGGAGTATATTAATACGTACTCTTCTTCTTCTTTTTTAAACCAAATACGTACTCTTCTTCTGTCCATGTGCTTTGGCTGGTTAGAATATTTTAATTTAAATGCATTATTACCAATGATTTAAAGTTTTTAAATTCCATACAAATATGGAGCAATCTTCATGAGAGGCTTGAGGGTGCTCACATGAAACTTCCTCGCAAAAAGAAAACACAAGTTCGTCACCTCACCCTCGTAGCTACAATTCGACCCAAACCGGATCCTATCCAAGAACCCGACCTGGATATCCTTCCTCACAAACCTCGCTGGATGGGATCCACCCCTTGACCAATCCACCCACGTCACGGTCCGGTTCGAATTCATTTCCGGACATATTTTGTTCACCAATGTCGGAATATAATGCTCGTCAATGTAACAAGGCGGCCGGCAGTGATCCTTGAAGACGTTGTAATACCGGTCATCGGAGATGATCTCGGCGGCGACTGTCCGTGAGAGCTCGAACCACTGGTTTCCTTTCCGCCAGTCAGAGAGACACGTGTGGCAGCATTTTGGGGTTGTAACGGCCTCGGCCCATGGGCCTTGGGTCGTCGAATGAGCCGAGGAAAGAGCGAGTGGAGCCCATGAGGTAAGTGTAGACTGTGGTGAAGTTAAAGAGAGGATGCATGTCTCGGAGAGGAGGACGAAGCGAGAGTTCGATGGTTTTAGAAGCGCGTGCGATAAAGACGTCTCTCTGCGTCCATCATGGAGGATTGTCCCCATTCAACGGTCTGCAAATTTTCACAATACTAAATATGAAATTAAACGTATATATCATGAATGTTATATAGAAAAACTAATATATTAAGCATACCTTGCTTGGTATGCGTTTCTTGTAAAATACTGAAGATTCTGGTGGCTCCTCAGTGAACTCCGGCGATGTATGTACATAAATGGAATAAAAATCTTCATGGCCTTTGAAGAATATTTCCCAAAGAGGGGACAAAGGCAAGTTCCACCTCGTCAGAAACATGAAGGCAACCTTTGGATGAGTCTCATTCATCACCGCTTCACGTGGTGCCATTGCTGCTCGACGCATCAGCTCTTCGTCCGCCATGTCACTGCCATGTGGAGGGGGAGCAGGAGAAAGAGTAGGATAAGTGAGAGGATTGGAGGAGAGATGATCGTTTTGGAGGAAGAGTGAAGTTTGGAGTCGTTGGTTGAGGTAAAGAGCGAGGAGGATGACGAGAGATGAGATGGAGGTGAAGAAGACAACGGTGCCAAGGATATGAATGTATCGGAGAGTGATCGGTTCTTTCTTCATGCGTACGTTCAGTGCTTTAATAAAGGCTGTGATCTTTGGCTTCTTCATAAATTTTTTCTATATGTACGGCTATTCTACTCTTAGATAGTTCTTTGGCCTGTTCTACGTACATCATTCAAGTCCTCCAATTTTGTATGTGCATATTTATAGTGCATGAGAATATGCGCCTATTATATTTTTAAATGAATGACCGTTTCTGCAGCAAAATAAGTCTTTAAAGGGATGGAAAATTCTTCAATTATCAATTGGCACAATTGATTTTGTTCAGAGAGAAAACATCATTCCATACTCAGGGATTATTTGGTATTTCATAATCTCTAGGCATGATCATGCATGGGTGGACGTGCATGGTGTGAGTAAATGTGCATGATAATTGTGGGTTTAGAATGAAAAACCCTCTAGCAAGAAAACAAGGATAATTGTGTGTTTAGTGAAACGTGACTAGTCAAGTGAAAAATAAGAGAAAATGAGCATGAAAATTGCGGTCAGTGTTAAATTATTGCTATGTTAAAAACGGCAAATAAGAAATTAACAAAATAAGCCATGCGTTATCTTTAAGGTAGGTGTTTCCATGCAGCCAAAAACGAAGCTCATTAGTCAATTAGTATAGGAAATATGCTACTAAAACTACTATATATAGTATTGCATGTATTTATATATAACAAAAATAAAATGTGAAGGATGTATATGTATATGAAATAAATATACATATCTAAAGCGACTAGGATTCAATATTTCATAACTTGCAAGTTTTCGTCCTGATTTTAATGGACACTGAATTCCAAAGCTTATTTTGCTCTCCTCTGATCAAATGGAATGTGAATCAAATGAAGAATAAAAATCGTATATTTTGCAATAAACAAACTTATACGGCCCATTGGACTTTTAAAAAGGCCCAAACCACTACCGTGTTATTTAAGCCCAAAAGGCTTTCCATGCATTAGAAAACTCGCTTCATCTTCGACAAAACAAGTGTATCTTCCACCAGAATCCGTCTTTGTTTGTAACCCCGTCTTCTTCTTCCTCTTCCTCTTCCTCTTCCTCTCTCTCCGTGTTGACTCTTGAGCCGATCCAACAACCATACACAACAACGCGATTCTCCGGTAAGTCAGACGATTTCAGCTGATTTTCTAGGTAGGCTTTCGATGCTGTTGCTTCCTTTGCGAGATTGCTTCCCCCCCTTAGCTCTAGGGTTTTGCTATGCAATCTTAGGAAACCGAGATGAATTGAGCAGAGATGAGATTTAACAGACGAATTTGATTAATATCGATTTCACCTGCTCGATCAATATTATGGAGATTTTGTGTTTGTACCCACCCAATAGTTGTATTTATTTCAATGATTAACCAACCTTAGTTGTTGAATTTTGGATTTTGCAGAAAGTTTTAAGATTTAATCTGAGCTTGTTATAAAGCAAGATTTCTGATTAATCTAGAGATGCCTCGGACTTGTCAAGATCGAGATCTCCTTCTCCACGGCGCAGAAAGCACTCGAGGTCTCCTGTTAGGCATAGGCATAGCAGGAGAAGCAGAAGAGACAGGAGCCGTTCTCCATACTCGTCTTATTCCTATAGCAGGTAATAATAATAATGCGGCCGAGCTCTTTGTCTACACCCTTATTAATTGGTTCGTCATAAGGATTGTAAGAAACTAAGAAAGATTGGTGGAATGGAACATTGTTTTTTATCTTGCTGCCTAGAAATGTAATGTCTTTAAGCTCTATTATTCTTATTATTACCAACTTCTTTTAGTAGCCTATTCTTATTCAATCGAGAGATAGCTCTATCTGGATATCGTAAGTTTTGAGTGATGGTCTTGTTGAAAACATTTTTCTAATCGTGTTTGATTACTGTAAGCAGTTTTGGCTGAAATGTTAATTTATTGGATTATTTTATTACCGGAGTTTCGCTTTTTAGGTAGTGCAGCCTGAATATTCATAAAAAAAAGCAATTTGTAGTTGGGTTAACATTACTGGTTTCTGATCTAATTTCTCTCAGAAATTCGAAGTTAAAACCCTTTTTTTTTAATCCTGTTGATGGTTGTCTTTGAATGTTCCTGAGCAGTCATTAACAATAAAGAGATAAAAAAAAAACCCACCTTATATTTCTAAGTAGGATAATAGAATGATATGTTGAGAGCATGGCTGAGAAATTAGGAAGAGGATCCTGGATCCACGCTCTTGCCATTATGTTAAAAGCTCAAATTTCTTCCCGTTCTATGGGAGGTGAAGTGAGCAGGTGATGCTGTTGGTTATTCTTTCATTGATCTTTTCTCACATTAGCTTCTTCATCTGATAAAAGTTGGAGCTGATAATTCTTATCAGTGTATGAGGTAACTGCACATACTTTTTGTTTTCGTTATGTGAAGGTGTGGGCTACTTGATGCCTAGTCTTCATGTGCGTGGTAGTTCATCTGTTGCAGCTTTTGCTTACTGCTTTATTTTGGGTGTTTTACAGACGAAGAAGTCGTTCTATTTCTCCTAGGCGCCACCGGAGTCGATCTGTTACTCCTAAGCGACGTTCACCAACACCAAAACGTTACAAAAGACAAAAGAGTAGGAGCTCTTCTCCATCTCCTGCAAGAAGATCTCCTGCCACGACCCTTGAGTCAGCTAAAAATAGGAATGGAGAAAAACTAATCAAAGAAGAGGAAGAGCGGAAAAGGTAAATCAATTAAAAAAAAAATATTTGGAATGAATGTTATGCCAAACTAAAGCTTTATGTTGGCAAATGTTATTCTACTGTAACGTGAAGTGCTTTGATTATTAGTTTTAAAAGTGCAGCAGGTTTCATGGCATTCTCTCACAGGCTTCACTTAAAGGGAGATAAGCTATAATTCGACGTGTTCATATTTGATCTTGTGGCACCAATGCTCATATTATATCGATTTGATAAGTTCTGAGAGTCATTTACATGGATCGTGACTGAATTAGACATGTATACGTTAAAAGAACAAGAATAGCTTAGCGAAGGTTTGTTTGTGTCTATGGTGGTGTTAAAATATCCTTCACGAAATTTATCGTTCTTCGAATAGTATTTTTGCTTCTATTCTCTTCAAGATTGAAGACATCAAGATATGAAAAAGTCCAGGTGATATTTATGGTTCTGAATCTTGTTGTCCAAACCAAACCAAAATAATCAAACCAAACTATAATCCAAAATCATAAATAATCAAACGGTTCATATATTTCTTGAACCGAATAAAAATAATCACACTTGAATTAGCATCAAATCGAAAAGAAAATTGGAACCAAACCAAAGCCAAGCTACCATGCTAAAAATATTAATGAACACACTGATGGGTTAATAAAATTTTCAATAAAAATAATCCCGCTTTCAAAACCCGGATCGTTTTACGGTTATAAATTATTAAATCAAATGGAAGTGACGGATCAGAAATCGGATATTTTGCAATAAACAAACTTATACGGCCCATTGGACTTTAAGAAGGTCAAAACCCTCACCGTATTATTTAAGCCCAAAATGTTTTCTATGCTTTGACAAAACCCGCTTCATCTTCAACAAAACAAGTGTATCCAATCCACCAGAATCCGTCTTTGTTTGTAACCCCGTCTTCTTTTCCTCTTCCTCTTCCTCTTTCTCTCTCCGTGTTGACTCTCGAGCCGATCCAACAACCATACACAACAACGCGATTCTCCGGTAAGTCAAGACGATTTCAGCTGATTTTCTAGGTAGGCTTTCGATGCTGTTGCTTCCTTTGCGAGATTGCTTCTCCTTAGCTCTAGGTTTTGCTATTCAATCTTAGGAAACCGAGATGAATTGAGCAGAGATGAGATTTAACAGACGAATTTGATTAATATCGATTTCACCTGCTCGATCAATATTATGGAGATTTTGTGTTTGTACCCACCCAATAGTTGTATTTATTTCAATGATTAACCAACCTTAGTTGTTGAATTTTGGATTTTGCAGAAAGTTGAGAGCTTTAACCTGAGCTTATATTATAAAGCAAAGATTGCTGCTTGGTAATTTAGAGATGCCTCGGGACTTGTCAAGATCGAGATCTCCTTCTCCACGGCGCAGAAAGCACTCGAGGTCTCCTGTAAGGCATAGGCATAGCAGGAGAAGCAGAAGAGACAGGAGCCCTTCTCCATACTCATCTTATTCCTATAGCAGGTGATACCCGTAAATATTTTATTAGCTATTTGTTTTACCCTTATTATTGGTTCATCATAAGGACTGTAAGAAATTAAGAAAGATTGGTGGAATGGAACATTGTTTTTATCTTGCTGCCTAGAAATGTAATGTCTTTAAGCTCTATTATTCTTATTATTACCAACTTCTTTGTAGCCTATTCTTATTCAATCGAGAGATAGCTCTATCTGGATGC
This sequence comes from Brassica carinata, assembly GCA_016771965.1. Taxonomy (NCBI): domain Eukaryota; kingdom Viridiplantae; phylum Streptophyta; class Magnoliopsida; order Brassicales; family Brassicaceae; genus Brassica; species Brassica carinata. Next base: position 19,689 of record JAAMPC010000168.1, read on the forward strand.
TGCAGGCCCTATCGTAATAGTTATATTTCTGTGTGCTCTTGTTGGATTCATATTTTTATTTTGTTAGATTGTTGTAAGAAGTTCTGCCTGGAATTTTAATTTATTGGATTATTTTATTACCTTTGCTCGCTTTTACATAGTGCAGCCTGCATATTCATAAAAAGCAATTTGTAGTTGGGTTAACATTACTGGTTTCTGATCTAATTTCTCTCAGAAGTTCAAAGTTAAAACCTTTTTTTAATCCTGTTGATGGTTGTCTTTGAATGTTCCTGAGCAGTCATTAACAATAAAGAGATAAAGCCACCTTATTTTTCAAGTAGGATAATAGAATGATATGTTGAGAACATGACTGAGAAATTAGGAAGAGGATCCTGGATCCACGCTCTTGCCATTATGTTAAAAGCTCAAATTTCTTCCCGCTCTATGGGAGGGAAGTGAGCAGGTGATGCTGTTGGGTATTCTTTCATTGATCCTTTCTCACATTATCTTCTTCATGTGATAAAGTTGGAGCTGATAATTCTTATCAGTGTATGAGGTAACTGCACATACTTTTGTTATCGTATATAGGTGTGGGCTACTTGATGCCTAGTCTTCATGTGCGTGGTAGTTCATCAGTTGCAGCTTTTGCTTACTGCTTTATTTTGATGTTGTACAGACGAAGAAGTCGTTCTATTTCTCCTAAGCCACCGAGTCGATCTGTTACTCCCAAGCGACGTTCACCATCACCAAAACGGTACAAAAGACAAAAGAGTAGGAGCTCTTCTCTATCTCCTGCAAGAAGATCTCCTGCCACGACCCTTGAGTCAGCTAAAATAGGAATGGAGTAATCAAACGGTTCATATATTTCTTGAACCGAATAAAAATAATCACACTTGAATTAGCATCAAATCGAAAAGAAAATTGGAACCAAACCGAAAGCAAGCCCATGCTAAAAATATTAATGAACACACTGATGGGTTAATAAAATTTTCAATAAAAATAATCCCGCTTTCAAAACCCGATCGTTTTACTGTTATAAATTATTAAATCAAAATGGAAGTGACGGATCAGAAATCGGATATTTTGCAATAAACTTGGAAGCCCATTGGACTTTAAGAAGGTCAAAACCCTCACCGTATTATTTAAGCCCAAAATGTTTTCTATGCTTTGACAAAACCCGCTTCATCTTCAACAAAACAAGTGTATCCAATCCACCAGAATCCGTCTTGTTCATCTTCTCTCTCCGTGTTGACTCTCGAGCCGATCCAACCATACCAACAACGCGATTCTCCGGTAAGTCAAGACGATTTCAGCTGATTTTCTATGGAGTTTTTTTTTTTTTTAATGCGAGATTGCTTCTCCTTAGCTCTAGGGTTTTGCTATTCAATCTTAGGAAACGAGAGGAATCGAGATTAATAGACGGATTTGATAAATATTTCACCTGCTCGATGATGGGATCCTCGAAATATTTAGGATGATTTTGTGTTCCTAGTCTTCTAGTTTACTGTTTGTTATGTAGGATTATGTTTTCCGTCTGTTTATCTTCTCGATTGCGATAAGCTGGATTTAATTATTAACCTTTGTTGTTGAATCTGGGGTTTGCAGAAAGTTGAGAGCTTTAACCTGAGCTTATATTATAAAGCAAAGATTGCTGCTTGGTAATTTAGAGATGCCTCGGGACTTGTCAAGATCGAGGTCACCTTCTCCTTCACCTTCACGTCGCAGAAAGCACTCGAGGTCTCCTGTAAGGCATAGGCATAGCAGGAGAAGAAGCAGAAGAGACAGGAGCCCTTCTCCATACTCATCTTATTCCTATAGCAGGTGATACCCGTAAATATTTTATTAGCTATTTGTTTTACCCTTATTATTGGTTCATCATAAGGACTGTAAGAAATTAAGAAAGATTGGTGGAATGGAACATTGTTTTTATCTTGCTGCCTAGAAATGTAATGTCTTTAAGCTCTATTATTCTTATTATTACCAACTTCTTTTAGTAGCCTATTCTTATTCAATCGAGAGATAGCTCTATCTGGATGCTGCAGGCCCTATCGTAATAGTTATATTTCTGTGTGCTCTTGTTGGATTCATATTTTTATTTTGTTAGATTGTTGTAAGAAGTTCTGCCTGGAATTTTAATTTATTGGATTATTTTATTACCTTTGCTTCTCGCCTTTACATAGTGCAGCCTGCATATTCATAAAAAGCAGATTGTAGTTGGGCTAAAATTCTCTCAGAAGTTCAAAGTTAAAACCTTTTTTTAATCCTGTTGATGGTTGTCTTTGAATGTTCCTGAGCAGTCATTAACAATAAAGAGATAAAGCCACCTTATTTTTCAAGTAGGATAATAGAATGATATGTTGAGAACATGACTGAGAAATTAGGAAGAGGATCCTGGATCCACGCTCTTGCCATTATGTTAAAAGCTCAAATTTCTTCCCGCTCTATGGGAGGAAGTGAGCAGGTGATGCTGTTGGGTATTCTTTCATTGATCCTTTCTCACATTATCTTCTTCATGTGATAAAGTTGGAGCTGATAATTTTATCAGTGTATGAGGTAACTGCACATACTTTTTGTTATCGTTATACGAAGGTGTGGGCTACTTGATGCCTAGTCTTCATGTGCGTGGTAGTTCATCAGTTGCAGCTTTTGCTTACTGCTTTATTTTGGATGTTGTACAGACGAAGAAGTCGTTCTATTTCTCCTAAGCGCCACCGGAGTCGATCTGTTACTCCCAAGCGACGCTCACCATCACCAAAACGGTACAAAAGACAAAGAGTAGGAGCTCTTCTCTATCTCCTGCAAGAAGATCTCCTGCCACAACCCTTGAGTCAGCTAAAAGTAGGAATGGAGAAAAACTAATCAGAGAAGAGGAAGAGCGGAAAAGGTAAATCAATTCAAAAAAGAAAAATTTGGAATGAATGTTATGCAAACTAAAGTTTTATGTTGGCAAATGTTATTCTACTGTAACGTGAACTGCTTTGATTATTAGTCTCAAAAGTGCAACAGGTTTCATGGCATTCTCCTTCACAGGCTTCGCTTAAAGGGAGATAAGCTATATTTCGACTTGTTCATATTTGATCTTCTGGCACCGATGTTCATATTATCTCAATTTGATAAGTTCTGAGAGTCATTGACATGGATCGTGACTGAGTTAGACATGTATATGTTAAAAGCACAAGAATAGCTTAGCGATGGTTTGTTTGTGTCTATGGTGATGTTAAAATATCCTTCAATAAAATTATCGTTCTTCGAATAGTATTTTTGCTTCTATTCTCTTCAAGATTGAAGACATCAAGATATGAAAAAGTCCAGGTGATATTTATGGTTCTGAATCTGTTGTGGTGTCCTCTAACTATTAACTATGTTTTCTACCAGGCGACAGCAGGAAGCAGAACTGAAGCTAATAGAGGAAGAAACTATGAAACGGGTGGACGAAGCTATTAGAAAAAAGTTGAAGAAAGCTTACAGTCTGAGAAAATCAAAATGGAAATTCTAACACTGTTGGAGCAAGGACGAAAGAGACTTAATGAAGAAGTCGCAGCTCAACTTGAGAAGGAGAAGGCAGCTTCTCTTATCGGCCAAAGAAAAGAGGTAAACGTCTTTTCTTATCCTTATCACACAGTGACATAGTGGATAGTTCATCATTCAAAAGAACCTTGCTGTTGGCATTTTTCAATAATTTCGAATTGCTATTATGAGTCTTCCTATCATGGAAACTTGTTGACGAAAGAGCATTTTTTTCAGGGCGTGATGCGGTGTTTGTCGCAGGAAAGAGAGCAACAAGGAGAGAAGAGATGTCGAGAATAGAGGAGGAGAACAGGAAGAAAGTAGAAGAAGCTCAGCTAAAAGAAGCAATGGAGAGGCAAAGAAAAAGAGGAGGAACGTTATCGGAGCTGGAGGAGCGGCAAAGACAGAAGGAAGAAGCGTCTGAAGAAAGCAGAAGAGGAAGAAGAACGTCTGAAACAGATGAAACTGTTGGGTAAAACAAATCACGCCCTAAACTATCGTTTGCCTTAAGCTCCAAGTGAATGGATGGATGAAGGGCAAAATGAAAATGGTTCTGTTGTGTGATGATATGATGCTTTATGATTATTTGTTGGAGCTTAAACCCTTTAAATGACTTTTATTATCCTGTAGTTCTTCTAGCTTAGTTTCTCGTTTGTAATTTTAATACATACTGAGTTATAAAGCGAATGACCCAGTAACATCCATTCTAGTTCGTGTTGCTAATTGCAATAGAAGCATCATCTTGAGTCACATTCATTGTACATAAGCAATCATTATCATTAAGATGTTCTTTTCAAATGAAGATGGTTAACAATAAAGAGATAAAGCCACCTTATTTTTCAAGTAGGATAATAGAATGATATGTTGAGAACATGACTGAGAAATTAGGAAGAGGATCCATGCTCTTGCCATTATGTTAAAAGCTCAAATTTCTTCCCGCTCTATGGGAGGGGAAGTGAGCAGGTGATGCTGTTGGGTATTCTTTCATTGATCCTTTCTCACATTATCTTCTTCATGTGATAAAGTTGGAGCTGATAATTTTATCAGTGTATGAGGTAACTGCACATACTTTTGTTATCGTATACGAAGGTGTGGGCTACTTGATGCCTAGTCTTCATGTGCGTGGTAGTTCATCAGTTGCAGCTTTGCTTACTGCTTTATTTTGATGTTGTACAGACGGAAGTCGCTCTATTTCTCCTAAGCCACCGAGTCGATCTGTTACTCCCAAGCGACGTTCACCATCACCAAAACGGTACAAAAGACAAAAGAGTAGGAGCTCTTCTCTATCTCCTGCAAGAAGATCTCCTGCCACAACCCTTGAGTCAGCTAAAAGTAGGAATGGAGAAAAACTAATCAGAGAAGAGGAAGAGCGGAAAAGGTAAATCAATTCAAAAAAGAAAAATTTGGAATGAATGTTATGCAAACTAAAGTTTTATGTTGGCAAATGTTATTCTACTGTAACGTGAACTGCTTTGATTATTAGTCTCAAAAGTGCAACAGGTTTCATGGCATTCTCCTTCACAGGCTTCGCTTAAAGGGAGATAAGCTATATTTCGACTTGTTCATATTTGATCTTCTGGCACCGATGTTCATATTATCTCAATTTGATAAGTTCTGAGAGTCATTGACATGGATCGTGACTGAGTTAGACATGTATATGTTAAAAGCACAAGAATAGCTTAGCGATGGTTTGTTTGTGTCTATGGTGATGTTAAAATATCCTTCAATAAAATTATCGTTCTTCGAATAGTATTTTTGCTTCTATTCTCTTCAAGATTGAAGACATCAAGATATGAAAAAGTCCAGGTGATATTTATGGTTCTGAATCTGTTGTGGTGTCCTCTAACTATTAACTATGTTTTCTACCAGGCGACAGCAGGAAGCAGAACTGAAGCTAATAGAGGAAGAAACTATGAAACGGGTGGACGAAGCTATTAGAAAAAAGTTGAAGAAAGCTTACAGTCTGAGAAAATCAAAATGGAAATTCTAACACTGTTGGAGCAAGGACGAAAGAGACTTAATGAAGAAGTCGCAGCTCAACTTGAGAAGGAGAAGGCAGCTTCTCTTATCGGCCAAAGAAAAGAGGTAAACGTCTTTTCTTATCCTTATCACACAGTGACATAGTGGATAGTTCATCATTCAAAAGAACCTTGCTGTTGGCATTTTTCAATAATTTCGAATTGCTATTATGAGTCTTCCTATCATGGAAACTTGTTGACGAAAGAGCATTTTTTTCAGGGCGTGATGCGGTGTTTGTCGCAGGAAAGAGAGCAACAAGGAGAGAAGAGATGTCGAGAATAGAGGAGGAGAACAGGAAGAAAGTAGAAGAAGCTCAGCTAAAAGAAGCAATGGAGAGGCAAAGAAAAAGAGGAGGAACGTTATCGGAGCTGGAGGAGCGGCAAAGACAGAAGGAAGAAGCAATGCGAAAGAAGAAAGCAGAAGAGGAAGAGGAACGTTTGAAACAAATGAAACTGTTGGGTAAAAACAAATCACGCCCTAAACTATCGTTTGCCTTAAGCTCCAAGTGAATGGATGAAAGGCAAAATGAAAATGATTCTGTTGTGATAATGATATGTGTTTCTTTCTCTCAAAGATGCTTTATGATTACCTTTTATATTATCCTGTAATTCTATAGCTTTTAGATTCTCTTTTGTAATTTTATGTCAGGATTATTACGTGCTCCTTCCGTTTCAATTTAATTGTCGTTGTAGGGAAAAAATTTTGTTTCAAAATAAATGTCGTTTTAGAGTTTCAAAGCAAAATTTATTAATAAGATTTTTCATTTTATTTTTCTATTGGTTGAAATATAGTTAGATGTATAGGTAATTGTGTTTTTATTTTAGAAATATACAAAATCATATGTTTTCTTAATCCGTGTGCATAAAACCCTAAAACGACAACTAAAATGAAACGGAGTGAGTACTAAGTTTGTGTTGCAAATTGCAATAGAAGCATCATCCTGAGGCACATTCATTGTACATAAAAAAATTACAAAACATTCAGAGTGAGGTTTTTCAATGTCAGATGTATAAAAAGCATTGACTAGATCTTAAATGGAAGAAGAATGATTTTGTTTGAGTCCTACATCTCTTCAGGGAACACCTTATGCAGAAAATTGACAAAGCGTTTTGAGTAAATGGTGGGTTCGGTCACAGATATTGTCATGGAATCATACTGCAAAGACTTGCATTTATGCTCCACTTTCTTCTTGGTGTTATACTCTTGTAGAATATCTATGATTCCCATGTACACCACCACATCGTATACTTCAAAGAGCTCAATTGTGGCAGACTCTTCCTTGTCCTCATCAAGCTTGTGGTGAGCTTGAGCCGGCATATTCACTCCTAACTGCACCCGCAGCCTAACAAAAGACCATAGATGCAATGCCATTGTTAAGCTATAAGCACTTATCAAATGAAGAAAACAAAAGAGATGGAAATAAGTAAACCTTGCGGTTCCAGGAAGAATGAGATCAACTTCCTGCTCTCCAACGGAAAATGCTCTGAGTGTGCTTCCTCTGATGTGAGGACCTGGTACAGTACTCACGGAGTTGGGTTCGTGAGTCACCAATAGCAATCCTTTTGGAGGAATGGAGAGTTCTTGAGTCACACCAACTGAAAGTAAGAACATGAAACGGTAAGCTATATATAACACTGCACATTGCTTCATTGCTCGGTTCTGTAATCATCTTCATATATAAAGGCATGAAGTGTCTTAAAGCTTTTCATTAGAATACTAATAGACACCTACCGTCAACAGAAGAAACGCTCTCTTGATCTGACATTGCATTAGGAGGCTCAAGAATATCATTAAGCTGCCCGGGAGCTCTAAAATGTAATCCCAGTAAAAGACTGTAGTCAATGATCTGCAGAGATTCCAAGAACGCGCAGTCTAAGTATATTTGCCTGCCAAAACAAGTTGGTTCCACAAACAATTAGAAACTTTCAAATGCAAAACACAGCTGCTTAAAATCATTGCTCAAGGATGAATGAACCAAGAAACTGTAAGCGATTTCAGGAAGAAGAAGATAATAGCGCTCACTTGAAGAGTGCTTCCCTTAACAGCTTGTCCATATGAAATTCATAAGCAAGATCAAGATCCTTCAAGGTGGTTTTTTCTTGTATTTTACTCTTTTCAGTAAATCTCCCATGTGATGAACCCTTGAGATCATATCTACGATGAATCTTCAGCTCTGTGCAAAACATATTTCCCATGACCACAAAGCGTACCTATCAAAAGACCCAAAAGCTCATGTTACATAAAAGGTGTAAACACAATAGAAGGATAAGGGATCAGAGAAGTTCTTACCTTTTTACCCCACTTGAGTGTGATCCTATGAACTCCAAAGAATTTGGTTATAAGTGTGTTCTCATGGTCCCCTACATGTTTATAGTACCTAGGCAACATTCTCAGTAGAACCTATAAACCAAAAAAAGATGGTTGCTCAGTTAGTTCTAGCAAGAATCAAATCACAGCTTTTTGATCAGTAAGTTCAAACCTTCAGCTCAGATTTTTTTAATGTCTTGATAACAAATCTGTCGTCGTGAGAAAGGTAGAAGATACTGCCACTTTTCCCAGGGGAACAAATCTCTGTCAGGCCATCATCACCACATATAGACATCATGTACTCTGCTGCATCTAACTTGAACATTTCCCTCAAATTCCTGAAACAAAAGGCACAGAATATCAATTTTAATGAACAAACAATCACTTATCTCATATGAAAGAGAGATCAAGAGGAACAAGAGAGATATAAGGCGGAGCTAAGATGTTCATAACTTTTACAAGTATCTTTATCTGCTAGAAGAAAAACTGTTTTTACCTGAAAACCATAGGACAATAGTCTTTCCAAGAGAAGTCGATAGATTTGTGCGGAGGCGTAAAATTAGAGCCGTCTTTAGGGAAGAACATCACCGTTCTGGCCTTCTTACCAAAGTCAGAACCACGCACGTCTCGCCTTGGCACTGGTGTAATTTTCCCAACAGTATACCTATAAGCTTCCAATGATTCTTGTGTTAAAAGGAATATTATAATGCAATCTTAGAGAAATATGCAGTGGATACATGTAAGCCATCATCATAACAAATATGCAAACAGGTTCACTCAAGAATCAATGAAAACTGAGAAATAGACTTAAGGGTGTTGATATAGTTTACCTGATACCAAGTTGGAGATTAAGCATCAGATGATAATTATGTTCCCCAGTAAGAAAGGTCAAGAAAGTCCTGGCACTGACTTGCTTACTAAGACTCGAAGGTGGTCTAATTTGAAGTGACCTGTCAACAGAACTCGTGACGACACTTTCTCTAATCAAAACTCCTTGCATGTATTCCCTTTCGTAAGCGACACGGTTCTTCTTATCCTGTCCCTCGCTTTGCCCTGAGCCCAAAGTCCTTGCAGACTTAGATGTCAACTCTCTTGGACGATCAGACATTCCACTAGTTGAAGTTCTCATGGAAAGGCTTCGATTCAAAGTGCTCAAACTCAAACTCCTAAGCTCATCAACATCTATCGACGAGCTACGAGAAAGCACAAACTTCCCCGTGTCATCATACTCAAGAGACCGGCACCACTCCTTCAGAGAAGGATGTTTACTCCCAGCAGGATAAAAGATTCCCTTCCCGTCTTTAAAACCACGAGACCACGTCCCAAAATACAAAGACCCATCAGCAAACTTATAAACTCCAGAGCCATGTCTACACCCGTTCAACCAAAACCCGTCGAAAAGATCACCATTACCCCATCTCATCACCCCTCTCCCACACATCTTACCCTTCTTCCAGCTCCCTATGTACCTATTCCCATTAGTCCAAGAGTAACTGCCACGCCCTTCTTGCGACCCTTCTCTCCATGAGCCATCGTAAAGATCAGAGTTGCAATACTCTTTCCTCCCGAGGCCGTGCCTTACGTTCATCCTCCATGCTCCACTGTAAACAGATTGGTCTGGTGAAGTCATGGTGCCGATGCCGTGAAGGTAGCCGCCGGAGAAGTCTCCCTCGTATTTGGCTCCGGATGACCATATAAGCTTCCCTTTGCCAGAGATTTTGCCTTGGTCCCAGTCTCCTTCGTAGACGGTTCCATCTGACCATGAGTACTTTCCCTTACCATGAGGAAGCAATCCTTTGACTTCACCAGAGTAGAAATCACCGTTTGAGAATTCTCTTCTTTCTTCAGGAGGGCTGAGGATACTACACAAAAAAAGTATCAAACTTTAACAAGCTAGGTGGGAAATGAATTAGGAATTGATTAGTTAAGAACGAAACACACACACACACACCTTGTATCCATCTCAGCTTTAGCTTCTAGGTGATCCAAGAACATTTGTTTCACCCACTTTACAAATGATGTTTAAAGCTGCCTTCTTGAGCACATGGTCCTCTTCTCTGCAGAGGAATAAAGATCAAATTTTTGAATCAGAAACTCGTCGGATTGATCAAATACTCAATCGTGAAGAAGTCAAACAGCAAAACCCATTACTCAACCAATCTCGGAACATGACAATTTCATAGCTTTTCGACGGAGAAAAACAAAATCAAACTCAGCGAAAAACCCAAATACGCAGCGTACTCACCCAGACGAATCTTAACAAGGGAGAAGAAAGCTCAAAGATTGAGCAAAGAGTTTGAGAAGCTTTTTTTTTAATTTATTCTGAGGTTTTACTGTAAAATATTTATGTTTCCGCCCGCATGCACCAATGTTCCATTCAAACCCAGCTTCCTCTTTCTCTTTTTAGCGAGTTTATACGACATGTTTTTTTTCTTCTTTCTCTTCTCTTATAAAATATCTTTTATTAATATATTGACTGGTTCATATAAATGGGCACATATTTTCTTAAGAAATAGTATAAAAAGACTTTTTCTTTCAAAATCTTGTTCTCTGGGAAAAAAAAAATCAAAATTTTGAACTAATTTTCATATTAAAAAGCTTGAGAAAATTGCATTTTATTGCTGTATCATTTATTTTCAAGTGTCAACAAAATAGAAATAAATAAAAAAATGACATGACAAAATATAAATCAGATTCTCGGATTTAAATACCGGCTATGAACCTTTTTGACCTTCTACAGCTAACAATACACAGTCTCTCGTGTTCAGAAAAAATAATAATTTAAAAGTACTTTATGGATTATGATGCATGAAAACAAATCACTAAATTACATATTTCAGTTGTTATATTGCAAATATCTTCGAGGTAGCGAATTTAAATTTTGCAAGCTTTTCATATAGTGATTTGTTGGAGTTGGTATATTGCCAAACACTACATAAACTAAACACTAATTATTATTGATTACTGCATGATAACGCATGGTGAATTTTTATAATAATGTTTATTTATTAAATAGTTTTAACATTTTGCAACACTATAATTTTTATCGATTATAAAATGACGAATACAAATGTTGGTCTTTTAAATATATCATCGTTGTTGTATAGTTAACGTATTACATATTATTTTAATTATTTTTAAGACTTCACATGTACAAAAGGAAATTAAGTTTTGCGGCTGACACAAATAACCAAAACCAAATAGACAACATCGATTGTATAATGACGAAAGGGGATTATGTTTTCTGCTCTCGATTTGTTTACTATTGACTCTCCATAAGTGATTTCATTTCCACCTCTATAAAATTGTGCTTTCATTCCAGTTTTTGTTTCATTGATATGAATTAAGTTTCTTTTTTTTTAACTTTTTTTTTATGAATTCGTTGAATTACATAAGTGTCAACTTAAAAAAAAATAGACATATGTAAAAATTAGTTTCACTCCAGATACATATCTAAGAATTAAAATTGTGAAAAAATCACCGGCAAACTATATTAACATGTTAGTGTTCAAATCTAATATATCAAGTTGTTATAAAATATAAGTGCAGACTCGAAATATAAATGTCTGTCTAGTTTATATTCATCAGCTCGGTCTAAAATCATCTAATTCAAGAACAACAAAACAAATTACTTATTTCACCAGTTCAGATAATATCTGAATCCAAACGGTAATGTCCGAACCGGATGAATATTTATATTTCTAGTTTACTTCTCTCATTTTATTCAAAATATTTATATTAATAATGATTATTGCTCAAAATTAGATAATATACATATAATTATGGACAAAATCATTTGCTACTCACTTAAAATATATATTAAGCTCTTGTTTTTGCATTAACAAAAGTTGCATCTAAATTTTCAAAACAACAACTAAATTTGTGTCTTTCTAATCTATTAATAGTTTAGTCTTTTAAAAAAGAAAAGATCAAGAGGAACAAGAGAGATATAAGGCGGAGCTAAGATGTTCATAACTTTTACAAGTATCTTTATCTGCTAGAAGAAAAACTGTTTTTACCTGAAAACCATAGGACAATAGTCTTTCCAAGAGAAGTCGATAGATTTGTGCGGAGGCGTAAAATTAGAGCCGTCTTTAGGAAGAACATCACCGTTCTGGCCTTCTTACCAAAGTCAGAACCACGCACGTCTCGCCTTGGCACTGGTGTAATTTTCCCAACAGTATACCTATAAGCTTCCAATGATTCTTGTGTTAAAAGGAATATTATAATGCAATCTTAGAGAAATATGCAGTGGATACATGTAAGCCATCATCATAACAAATATGCAAACAGGTTCACTCAAGAATCAATGAAAACTGAGAAATAGACTTAAGGGTGTTGATATAGTTTACCTGATACCAAGTTGGAGATTAAGCATCAGATGATAATTATGTTCCCCAGTAAGAAAGGTCAAGAAAGTCCTGGCACTGACTTGCTTACTAAGACTCGAAGGTGGTCTAATTTGAAGTGACCTGTCAACAGAACTCGTGACGACACTTTCTCTAATCAAAACTCCTTGCATGTATTCCCTTTCGTAAGCGACACGGTTCTTCTTATCCTGTCCCTCGCTTTGCCCTGAGCCCAAAGTCCTTGCAGACTTAGATGTCAACTCTCTTGGACGATCAGACATTCCACTAGTTGAAGTTCTCATGGAAAGGCTTCGATTCAAAGTGCTCAAACTCAAACTCCTAAGCTCATCAACATCTATCGACGAGCTACGAGAAAGCACAAACTTCCCGTGTCATCATACTCAAGAGACCGGCACCACTCCTTCAGAGAAGGATGTTTACTCCCAGCAGGATAAAAGATTCCCTTCCGTCTTTAAAACCACGAGACCACGTCCCAAAATACAAAGACCCATCAACAAACTTATAAACTCCAGAGCCATGTCTAAACCCATTCAACCAAAACCCGTCGAAAAGATCACCATTAGCCCATCTCATGACTCCTCTCCCACACATCTTACCGTTCTTCCAGTTCCCTATGTACGTGTTCCCATTAGTCCAAGAGTAACTGCCACGCCCTTCTTGCGACCCTTCTCTCCATGAGCCATCATAAAGATCTGAGTTAACATACTCTTTCCTCCCAAGACCGTGTCTTACGTTCATCCTCCATGCTCCACTATAAACAGATCCATCAGGTGAAGTCATGGTGCCAATACCATGAAGGTATCCACCAGAGAAGTCTCCTTCATACTTAGCTCCAGATGGCCACACAAGCTTCCCTTTACCAGAGATTTTGCCTTGGTCCCAGTCTCCTTGGTAGATAGTTCCATCTGACCATTCATACTTTCCCTTCCCATGAGGAAGTGATCCTTTGACTTCACCAGAATAGAAATCACCATTTGAGAATTCTCTTCTTTCTTCAGGAGGGCTGAGGATACTACACAAAAAGTATCAAACTTTAACAAGCTAGGTGGGAAATGAATTAGGAATTGATTAGTTAAGAACGAAACACACACACACACCTTGTATCCATCTCAGCTTTAGCTTCTAGGTGATCCAAGAACATTTGTTTCACCCACTTTACAAATGATGTTTAAAGCTGCCTTCTTGAGCACATGGTCCTCTTCTCTGCAGAGGAATAAAGATCAAATTTTTGAATCAGAAACTCGTCGGATTGATCAAATACTCAATCGTGAAGAAGTCAAACAGCAAAACCCATTACTCAACCAATCTCGGAACATGACAATTTCATAGCTTTTCGACGGAGAAAAACAAAATCAAACTCAGCGAAAAACCCAAATACGCAGCGTACTCACCCAGACGAATCTTAACAAGGGAGAAGAAAGCTCAAAGATTGAGCAAAGAGTTTGAGAAGCTTTTTTTTTAATTTATTCTGAGGTTTTACTGTAAAATATTTATGTTTCCGCCCGCATGCACCAATGTTCCATTCAAACCCAGCTTCCTCTTTCTCTTTTTAGCGAGTTTATACGACATGTTTTTTTTCTTCTTTCTCTTCTCTTATAAAATATCTTTTATTAATATATTGACTGGTTCATATAAATGGGCACATATTTTCTTAAGAAATAGTATAAAAAGACTTTTTCTTTCAAAATCTTGTTCTCTGGGAAAAAAAAAATCAAAATTTTGAACTAATTTTCATATTAAAAAGCTTGAGAAAATTGCATTTTATTGCTGTATCATTTATTTTCAAGTGTCAACAAAATAGAAATAAATAAAAAAATGACATGACAAAATATAAATCAGATTCTCGGATTTAAATACCGGCTATGAACCTTTTTGACCTTCTACAGCTAACAATACACAGTCTCTCGTGTTCAGAAAAAATAATAATTTAAAAGTACTTTATGGATTATGATGCATGAAAACAAATCACTAAATTACATATTTCAGTTGTTATATTGCAAATATCTTCGAGGTAGCGAATTTAAATTTTGCAAGCTTTTCATATAGTGATTTGTTGGAGTTGGTATATTGCCAAACACTACATAAACTAAACACTAATTATTATTGATTACTGCATGATAACGCATGGTGAATTTTTATAATAATGTTTATTTATTAAATAGTTTTAACATTTTGCAACACTATAATTTTTATCGATTATAAAATGGCGAATACAAATGTTGGTCTTTTAAATATATCATCGTTGTTGTATAGTTAACATTATTACATATTATTTTAATTATTTTAAGACTTCACATGTACAAAAGGAAATTAAGTTTTCTTGGTGACACAAATAACCAAAACCAAATAGACAACATCGATTGTATAATGACGAAAGGGGATTATGTTTCTGCTCTCGATTTGTTTACTATTGACTCTCCATAAGTGATTTCATTTCCACCTCTATAAAATTGTGCTTTCATTCCAGTTTTTGTTTCATTGATATGAATTAAGTTTCTTTTTTTTTAACTTTTTTTTTATGAATTCGTTGAATTACATAAGTGTCAACTTAAAAAAAAATAGACATATGTAAAATTAGTTTCACTCGGATACATATCTAAGAATTAAAATTGTGAAAAATCACCGCAAACTATATTAACATGTTAGTGTTCAAATCTAATATATCAAGTTGTTATAAAATATAAGTGCACTCGAAATATAAATGTCTGTCTAGTTTATATTCATCAGCTCGGTCTAAAATCATCTAATTCAAGAACAACAAAACAAATTACTTATTTCACCAGTTCAGATAATATCTGAATCCAAACGGGTAATGTCTGAACCCGGATGAATATTTATATTTCTAGTTTACTTCTCTCATTTTATTCAAAATATTTATATTAATAATGATTATTGCTCAAAATTAGATAATATACATATAATTATGGACAAAATCATTTGCTACTCACTTAAAATATATATTAAGCTCTTGTTTTTTTGCATTAACAAAAGTTGCATCTAAATTTTCAAAACAACAACTAAATTTGTGTCTTTCTAATCTATTAATAGTTTAGTCTTTTAAAAATTAGAAAACCAGTTAAGTTAAAATATAGTTTAAATACAAAAAACTTAAACAATGAATAATTTATTTATTTTTTCTTCAAAATTTAAATATCTGAACCCAACCCAAAATATCTGAACCCGAACATAAAATATCCGAACCCCTCTCGAATGTAGAAATATCAGAGTGGGTTCTATACCTTTATATTGAAATACCTGATACGAACCCGAACGTGTATCCGAACGTCCACCCCTACGATATATGATCATTTATATCTTGTTTGAACAAAAAAAAAATTAAACCATTGATCACAAAATTTTCAATGTGGGACTTTTACCGTTTTTAGTAATTTATAGTCGGTTTTAAAAAATCAAAATATAACATATAAGAAAAAATCTATTTTTTTTTATTTTATGCTTAATGTGATTGTTTAATTTCTTTTAATAGTATAAACTTAAACAAAAAAGAGAGAGGTTAGAAAAAATGTTATCAAAAATGTATTATTCATAATCGTTAATTGTCATATATATGTTAACCATATTATTTAAGTAAAGAACAAATATTCTTTTGTACACTACTAATTAATTTTATAGTTAGTTTAATAAAAAACATAATATATGTTTATATGGACCAACTAATTTTTCTAACAATTCTAAGAATCATTTTCGTGATGACACGTGGTTACGAAAATATGTTATGATGCTCCAGCCATTAATATATAGGGAATATTTAACTAAGAAAATGTAATTAAGTTAATTGTAGGAATTGTCAAATATGTTAACGGTAGAGATTTTTAATCTGATTTTAAACCATTATTCCAAAGTATATTTTTAAAATGATAAGAACATCTAGCAGTCTTCATATTTTGATGATGAATAGCGTGTACTTCGATTCTTCCAATTATGAAAATCGAATTTGTTATTACACAGAATGTGAACATACTAAAATAATGTGAGATCTCTGATACGTCCAACAACCAATTGATTATAACTATAAGTAAAATTTTGTAAAGACTGGTCTCCGAGCCATAGTATATAGTATCGAAATGAGTTTGTTTTCTCATGCA
The DNA here is from genome assembly GCA_016771965.1 of Brassica carinata. Lineage (NCBI taxonomy): Eukaryota > Viridiplantae > Streptophyta > Magnoliopsida > Brassicales > Brassicaceae > Brassica > Brassica carinata. The sequence goes on from JAAMPC010000168.1 coordinate 35,977, forward strand.
TTACGGTCAAACCAATTTTTTAAAAAATAATCTAAGTTATCTAACTAAAGTTTTAAGTCAGATCAATATATAATTAGTTTGGATAATCTATATTAACTTTAAAATTGTACAACTGTCAAATCATCCAGGAGGTTCAAATAATCAAATCCATATTGATTCGGACGACGTTCGTTGATTAATAATCCCATATAAAAGTATTATTTGTCTACTGTCATCGAAAAACATATTTTCACAAATAATTGAAGGGAATGCAATCCATTATACATAGTTTTATACTTGGGATTTATACGCTCGTTCAGAATAAAGCCTAATAGGCTTCAAATACCCGCAAGGCTCTCCACTGGAAAAGAGCTTTATTCCCAAGAAACAAAGGCATTAGTTCCTCAAAATATAGTTTACAGTATGTGGTTGCGTTGCAGAAAAGTGATCATTAGTAGAGATGCATTATTCATGACTATGTTGCAGTTTAAAAACATTGGAAAGTTTAAACAACCAATTCATTTTTTTCACGTTTAAACCTAACAAAAAAAATTTTAGAGTAGTTGAACAATAATTATATTTTTCAATATAATATAACTCAATGAATGTGAGACGAAACGAAAAAAGTTTCAACCGATGACCAAAAAGAAAAGATGACAAAAGCAACAAAAAGTTCAACCACGTTGATCTGATCATATTTACATGCACGACGTTTTACGTTGAAATTAATCATAGCACGACCAAAGAACAAATAAATCAAAGTACTTTGATGAGTTGATGTAGACAAATAAATTAAAGTTGACCACTCCCAACGCTCAGAAATTTGTGAAGAGTAACAACTTGAAAAAAAATAAGTCCCTGATGTTTATATATTTCACTGTACTCCGATACTACTTCAAATATAGGTTTTATAGACCAAATAAAATCACATAAATGGCTGTATAAGAAAACAAAAAGACATTTGCACCGTCCAGGATAATATTTAGTTATCTATAGATAAGAAAGCCCGACCAGATATATTTTTCTGCCGGTGGGTTTTCAAATAACTAAATTTAGTATATGGACGATGTTGACGTGGGGAGATGGAAAAAAATGAACAAAGAACGACAACGATGTTGTGCGATACTATTAAAAGAGATGGTGACTTCGTGAATTGTGACAACACAAATGAACAAGACAAACCATGCGTGATAGGATCCTGACATTTTTTTATTGTTTTCCTTTTGCTAATTAAACATGGACCCCTTTACGTTGCTTGCTGATTTTTTTATTTGTTTGCTTTTGCTTTGTGAATTGTTTTTCATTTCAATAAGCATACACATCTGCTTCAATATATTCGGCGAAAAACTAACTTATAATGATCAAAAATATCATTTTGGGGTTTGGAGAATAAGGTTCCAACTGATAATAATTTAATGATCGATATGCATAAATTCACGTTTAAAAAGAAAACACAATGCTTTCTTTATATAATTTGCATGCTGCATATGCTACAGTATAATGCAAAAATACAGTACTCCAGTGACCTGAACAAGAATTGCAAATTTTGCAAAGTCTCAACATGATTAATTAAAATATTTTCTTTATTAAATATGAATCATAGTGCCTTTTTAATCAACTACTAGATTTGATCCGTCCTTTAAAGGCGGGTATATTTTTTATTTTATTTTTTTGAGACATTTAATTTTTATATTTATGTTATTTTTTGTAATCATATTTGTGTTTAATATTTATTTAGTTTAATATAATTTTTGGTAACTATATTAAATATGTTAAGTTGTATAACTTTTCACTTATGCCATATGCATTTCAAAAATTATTTTAAAATTTTATTACTAAGGTTTGTAACATATTATATTTTTGTAATAGTTACCTAACATAATTAACCAAGAATATTAGTACCCAGAAAAACCCAATTAGCCAAGAATATTAGTACCCAGAAAAACCCAATTAGCCAAGAATATTCGTACCCAGAAAAACCCAACTCTGAATCGACCCAAGAATCAAAGTCAATTACTCTATTAGATCTGACCTATATACTCGAACGGTTCTTAAAGTGTTATATCCGAAACCAATATCAAATTTAACCCGCATCGAAAACCAAACAATTTTTTTGAAAAATGTATTAAAAAATAATTTTAATATATTCTGTTATATATATGTAAATGGGTTAATATGATCTTCACTAACTTTAAGTAAAATCACATTGAACAATTTTTTTTTAATTAAATAACCTATTTAAAACCCAGTAAACTAAAATCCGTAGAATATATTAAAATAAATAGTACTTCCATAATAATATCAGATACACATTAAAAATATATTCAGAATTTAAATTAGATATTAGCCATATAATTAGGTACCAAATAGAAGTTGGTTACGTTATATATTTAAATGCTATATCTTCTAGGGAATTTAGATGCAATTTTAAAATATGTTGATTGAAATAATAATTAACTAACGATTTTGATGCTATCATGCACTTTTCTCATCTTTATTTAATTTCAGTTTTTATTTGATTAAATAAGATATTTAGATGTAAATATAAAAAGTGGATCCTGATTATTATGTTGAAGTAGTGGTTACATCCACAATATATAATTAGATGCAGTTAGTATTTTTTTAAGTATAGATTGTTGAAAATAATTAGTTGGACTAAACATATATCAATAGGTCATGTTCCTAATTTAATAGTATCGATGATATATATCAAAATTGCTTTGGGGACTAAATAAGCAACTGCAATAACATTAAAGTCTACTGTATATTATATGTTACGAAAGAACAACAAATTGGTATTCGGATAGATATTTAAGAAGTAGATAAAAAGTGAGAAAAGTGGTGAAGTGGGTGTCACGAAACGTATGAAGAGAAGTGTGGAGTGGGGCTGTGCTGTTCCTTGTCGGCTCCTGCCGTTCAGTTCGTTGCAAAGAATCTCATTTCTTTATTTTCCCATCTTCTCCAATACACATAAATAGTTTAGAAAATAAGTTGGCAAAAAAGTGTTATTCTTTATATACTCTAAATTATATGGAAATATATATTTTCCAACAGTACTTATTATGTTATATTGTTATCAAAGTTTCAAAAAAAAAAAAACAGTACTTAGAGCAACATTAACGACTAATACTTGTGGGGTTTCTAAAAAAAATATTGTTTTTTTTAAATAAGTGTCACTTTGACATTTTTCACACAGATTAAAAAATAGCAGAAATATATGTAAGTTGTTATTAATCTCTCTGACCAATAGTATTTGAGATAAATAAAATTATTTATAATATCAATACAGTTTTCAATTAATTTTCGGCTGAAAGTAAATATAATTTGCATTGAAATTGTAAAGTGACACTTTTTTGTAACAAGAAAAATAATTAAAATGACATTTATTATGAAATAGATGGATTATTAATATTTAACTAATTTAGTTTACTTAAAACATGTTGAAATATTGCCTAAAGGACAACTGTCTTTTTGAGTATCAAACCGGTCCTTTTTTTTGAACTAAATCAAACCGATTCTAAAAGATTAGTTATTAAGATTTTTTTGTGATGTTTCTCTTTCCTAAATTAGTACTACTAGTAGTCTGTCCGCGCTACGCGCAGTATATTGGCTATTTGTTATTTCCATTTTACTATGTTTTGGTAGCAAATGTTGTCTATGGCGTGGGTTAGAGTTTGGAAGTATTGATTCTTAAAGAACAGTTGCCAATCACAGAGGGGTAGTGTATTGAATACACTGTTAGCACTATATTGATGTTCGTATAGCTGACAAAAAGTGTAAGGGAGCTTAAATATATTTCACACATAATTTGAGTCTATGAGTACTAAGAAAAGACCATAAATTTATAGGTAGTTACGGTGGGAATGTTAATTACTGAAGTCATAAACATGAAGTTTGAACTTTTGCTAATATATGTTTTAAAAATGGGTGGGTTTGCTAGTGAGTACGTTTGGTTGGACCTTATGAAGATTGGAATGTAAAGTTTTTATAGTGATTGGATGTATTACCCTAGGCCTGTTAAAAGCGTTTGCTTCAACGTTTGTTAAGGTGTTAGTAATTGGGTTTGTGAATCGTGTTTGAGGCTTCTTGTACTGAAAATAAAACTGTTTTATATATTTGTAATTTTTTTTGGTTGGGGTGGTCGTGAGTATTTACTTGTTAGTCATCAATCTCCGAATCTTTAACTTCTAATAGCATATTTGTGAGAATTTTTTTAACAATCTAACACATGTTTGTAGTTGTGGCCAATTTATAGAGATCTTCAATCCGGATTTTGGTTTTTAGGTATTTTGGTTTATAAAAAATAGCTTCCATAATAAAATTATATCTTCTTTGGTTTTGTTCAGTTTGTATACCATTGGTATTCGGTTTATTCAAATTTATACCAAAAAACCATAAATATATTTATCTTTTTTAATATTTTGTGATTAGATATCAGTTTTACTAAACTATAAAGATAGTTTTGTATTCTAACTTTTAAATAGAATATTTTCTGTTTTTATACTATTAAGATAATTTGTAAAAATATTAATTTAATATTAATAATAATGTTCATAAATTAGAAATTAAAAAATTACTAATATCATACTATTATTAAATAACTTAATATTAGCACAAATTTTAATCAACAAAAATAGTAAAAGTTATGTTTTATTTAATGTTGATAAAAAAAATTATAACTAAAAAAGTATAAAATTACTTAAATCAACATTCTAAATATGAAGATAATATCAATAAAATAGTTATATATTATTAATTATATTATATGATTTATATGTAGTTATACTACTATATTATTTTATTCGGTTTATTATGTTTCACCGGTTTGTATATTAAACTATATTCATGAATTGAACACTCTTAATTTTAATATGTATACTATTTAATAACGTAAATGTGAAGAGAGGCTCGTAAGTTAAAATTTTTTCAAAGCAATGCATGCAATTTGTGTTAGAATAAAGCTATTATAGTAACGTAAAAGCTTGAATGAGAGCTTTGTAAATCAAGTGTCATGAAGAAGAAGAAGAAGCATGCAGCATGAACATGGCGGGATGTGCAAACAAAACAGATGAATTTCTTGATCTGCTTGTAGTTAAAATATTTGGTACGTATTTGTTTCAAAACCTGATCATTATATTTTCACCAAATGTTTGAGACACATTACATTTAAACATGTTTTCCAGTTCATCTATGTATAAATGTAATGCGTGTATATTTATGCTGATCCAAAGAACTTACCAGAGAATACATCTAACATTTACAAATAATCAAATAACTGCTGCTGACACTTGTAGCATGTGTAGCATCAGGTCCTTTCCCAGATCCGTCAAGAGGAAGTGCCTTCTCTTGGCTCGAGCAGGTTCTCTCTCTCTCTCTGCAGCTTGACGCTCTGCACTCTCTCGGGCCTCTTCTTCTTTTTCTTCTATGCCCTTCCTCTTTGCTTCAGCAGATAAACTCTTCATCTCTTCCTGTTTCTGTATCTCTCTTTTCTTATACGCAGCACTATCCATCTCTTTCTCCTTCGAAACTTTCTACTTCTTCTCCTTCTGTTTTTCAAACTTCGGATCTGTATCGATTTTGTTCTCTACCTCAGGCTCCTTCCCAACCATCTCATCCTCCTGACCCGCAGCTTAATCACGCTCCGGATGTCATGACCTGAACATTGAACAAAATATGAAGAGTACATCAGCCTCTGATCTTTTTTCAAAGGATCAAGAAGTTGATGCTTAAGATAGGTTTTGTTTTATTGTTCAGAAATAATAATACACTCAAGAATTATTGTGATTTTGTTTTGGTTTATACAGTAATGTAAGTGATTCAAATCTATGCCTTATAAAACACAATTGCTATAAGTTTTCTATTCATTCATCAAGACTATACCTTTCCCATCTCCAGATGAACAACAAGACAATTTATGGTCTAAGCGATTTCTTCATCGTCAATCTCTATGACTGTGGTCATCATAGAGTTCGATGTTGTCATCGATTTGCTTGGACCATTACAAAGAAGAGCCAATAATTTATGTATTCTGTGTGATTTATAATCAAGAAAACAAAGGAGAAGAATGAGAAGCACAGAGGAGGAAGATAATCTTTGAAAAACTCTATCGACTCTTTTTGTCTTTTTAACAAATATAAATTTAACGGGTCTAAGACTTCAACATAGAGACCATTTATAAGCTTCTATTTTTTTTTTTACCTCAAGACAAACTGAAGTTGTTTAAGTGCCTGTGAATACGTATTTCCCAACAAAGATAGTGTCACCTTTCTTCACTGCCTGAAAACATCAAACATGAACTATAAGCAAACACACTAAACGCTTGACTAGACATATGATATCATCTCATTCTCATAGTTAAAAAACGTTTGCAATCCCATTAAATAATGGGAAGGACTATAGAAACTGTGCACGGAAAACAGAAACTGGAAAAAATACCTGATCATCCAAGTAAAGCATATCGACGCCCATTAATTCACCACCCTTCTTAACATTCTCGCTTCCCAAAAGCAGAGTAAGCGTGTGACAACGGTTCAAATACAACGCCCTGTCTTCAACTTAGAAAGGGAGATCTGGGAAGCAGCCATCGTTCTTGCAGGAGTTTGTCTGAACTATGAGTTGGAAGCAGCGGTGAGTCTGTGAGAACCATCAAGCCTGAAAAGCTTATTTATAAGATCTGAATCGCGAAGAATCTGAAGAGATCAAACTTTCTGAAGTAATGTGAAATAGTGGAGGTCGAATTAACTGAGATTCATTATAAGGCTTAAAGGCAGCATGGTGAAGCCGTTACAAAGATATGGTGTGCGACGAAGAAGCTGCGATTAGGGTTCAACGAAATCGGTGTTGAAGACGATACAAAAACGTTGTTACTTCTAACTCTGAGCCACACTAACCAAGAGACCAAATACAACCATTATAGAAAACCTACATAAATATGCATTATAGAAAGCCCAAAAAAAACATACTGTAAGTGAAGCTTCATCGCAGGAGGGAGTGAGCTGACGTGGTGCATTCTCATTCCTAATACGACACTGACGTGGCAGCACCAGGAGAAGGGAAGTTCCAGCTTGCGTGCTGACGTGTCCGAATGCAGGTTTCCTACTGGACGATTTTCCTATCATACGTAGATGACCTAACCGAGACTCATATTCTCCTTTTATTATTTGTTTGATTTTTATCTTTACAACCTCTTTTTCACCTCACGTTTGGAGGTGCTCTTATTATGTTTTATCGAAAAAACTGTCAGTATGTTAAGATGAATAGTAAAAAAAAACGGAAACTACTTCACGACTTTTATGAAAACTTTATAAGATTTAACTTAGTGGTTTAATGTAAGTTGGAAAACCTACAAAATTTGTTTTCCTGCTAAATAAGCACAAGTAATATGCACGATGAACCAAAAGTAAGGCCCGTTGGACAATCACTCTTTAGGCCATGTTAAAAGCCCAAAAGGCCGAAACAGAAAGCCTGCTTGATCTTGCGAAACACGGACTCGTACCGTCCACGTGGACCCAAACACAGATCCGGTAAGATACTTCTCCTCTCTCCCCCTGCCTTTACTCGGTAAGTAGTAGCTCGAAGAAGAACATGGAGACGCCAGTTCTGGGTTTCGAACCACGGTGTCCTCATCTCTTCAACACCAACTCTCGCCCCTCTTCCTCTCTCCCAGCTTCCACCCTCTCCGTACGAACTCTCACAGCAGCTACCGTCGTGAAATCACCGGCGACCGTAGTAGTAGTAGCAGAAGCTCCTCGCACAAAGCCTCACTCCAAATCCTTCCTTACGAGAAAATCCGCAATCTCTGAGATTGAACAGTCCCCTGACTTCCTCTCCTCTCTGCAGAGGTAAAGCATCAATCTTTTTGCTTCCTAACTCTTATGATGATGATAGTCTCTCGTCAATTTTAACTCCACACCCTCTGCAGATTATCTAGAGTTTTGAAAGTCCAAGACTTGAACGTGATTCTTCGCGATTTCGGAATCTCCGGACGATGGCAAGATCTTATACAGGTAAACTATCGATTTAAACTTTAACATAAAAGATTCATAAGAACTAGGAATCGTGCACTGGTGGTGATTAACTTGAGGGCAAAAGTCCTATACGGTAAAACCACCAGGGTTCGAGTCCCGGCCAAAGCCCAATACGATAAAACCACCAGGGTTCGAGTCCCAGGCCGATAGAGAATTAACATTTCGGCATCACCAGCGCTAGAGGACCGACTAGTCAATCCGTACCACTTATGTGGGCCATAATACCCCGTATAATTAAAGAAAAAAAAAAGATTCATAAGACATAACTTTTTAAATGTTTTTGGGCAGCTCTTTGATTGGATGCAACAACATGGTAAAGTTAGTGACTCAACTTACAGCAGCTGCATCAAATTTGTGGGAGCTAAAAGCGTCTCAAAGGCTCTAGAGATATACCAAAGCATCCCTGACGAGTCTACCAAAACCAATGTGTATATATGTAACTCCATCCTTAGCTGTCTGGTGAAGAACGGGAAGCTTGACAGCTGCATCAATTTGTTTGATCAGATGAAGCGAGATGGTCTGAAACCAGATGTTGTCACTTATAATACGGTATGTCATTATATGCAACATCTTGTTTTTTTTTTTGTATAGGTTTTATAATATATATTTTTTCTTCTTCTTTGATGTGTGTAGCTGCTTGCAGGTTTCATCAAGGTGAAAAATGGGTTTCCTAAGGCTATGGAACTCGTTGGAGAGCTGCCGCATAATGGGATAAAGATGGATGGTGTGATGTATGGGACTGTCTTGGCCATCTGTGCTTCGAATGGTCGATGTGAAGAAGCTGAAAGCTTTGTCCAGCAGATGAAAGATGAAGGTCATTCGCCCAACATGTATCATTACAGCTCCTTGCTCAATTCTTATTCTTGGAAAGGAGATTACAAGAAAGCTGATGAGCTGATGACCGAGATGAAATCAGTAGGATTAGTGCCAAACAAGGTTTGTCTTTGTTAGTATTCTCTTCTCATGCAATCACATTTGTTGTTATTATATGAGAGACTGGTTCTTTCAGTGTTTTGATTCCTTGTTTCTCGTATAACTCTTATCTGCAAATTTGGCAGGTGATGATGACAACTTTGCTTAAGGTTTATATTAAAGGAGGTTTGTTTGAAAGGTCAAGAGAATTACTCTCTGAGCTTGAATCTGCTGGCTATGCTGAGAACGAGGTAAAGCTCACTGTATATACTATAGAAAAGAGCAATATCATGTGTGACGATCAACGCACAACTTTCAGTTACATAATTACATGATAGAGAACATTGCTTATTGGTATAGCTATATTGATTGATGCTCATATAGTGTTTCTTTATAGTCTACAATCTTTTTATGTTAAGATAAAATTATTTTATTCTCTAGATGCCATATTGTATGCTGATGGATGGTCTTTCAAAGACGGGGAAGTTAGAAGAAGCAATGACTATCTTTGATGATATGAAAGCGAAAGGTGTTAAATCTGGTATGTTTATTATTAGCTGATGATTAGTTAGCTTTCATATTTTATTTTAACACATCACGACTCCAATTTTTTTTTGTTTTACAGATGGCTATGCAAACAGCATCATGATAGCTGCTTTATGTAGAAGCAAGCGCTTCGAGGAGGCAAAACAACTTGCGAGGGACTCTGAGACCACTTACGAAAAATGCGACTTGGTAATGTTGAACACAATGCTCTGTGCCTATTGCAGAGCAGGAGAAATGGAAAGTGTTATGCGGATGATGAAGAAGATGGATGAGCAAGCCGTTAGTCCTGACTACAATACTTTCCATATCTTGATAAAATATTTCATCAAGGAGAAACTGCACCTGCTTGCCTACCAAACCTTGCTTGACATGCATAGTAAAGGCCACCGGCTTGAGGAGGTAATAACTAGCATCAAATGCATTTTTAGTGTTCTACTAATAAGTTGAAGTTTTTCTCAACTTTATATTGTAAATTTTGCAGGAACTTTGTTCGTCTTTGATATACCATCTCGGTAAAATTAGAGCTCATTCAGAAGCGTTCTCGGTCTACAACATGCTGAGATACAGCAAAAGAACTATATGCAAGGATCTGCATGAGAAGATTCTTCACATTCTAATCCATGGGAAACTCTTTAAAGACGCATACGTTGTAGTGAAGGTTTGAAATCCCTCTCTATTAGGCAAATTTTAACATTTGGTCTGAAGCCGTGGTGAAAAATGTGTATCAGGACAATGCAAAGGTGATCTCACAGCCTACTTTGAAGAGATTTTGTAAAGCTTTTATGGTCTCGGGGAATATTAATTTAGTGAACGATGTTCTCAAGGTCTTGCATGGTTCTGGCCACAAAATCGATCAGGTAAATAAAACCAACCGGGTCAACTTGATTGAAGCTATCTATTCACAGCTGAACTATACTGGATGATCTCATTTTGTTGTCACTGTATGCTTCTGTTGTTCAGGTTCAGTTTGAGATTGCGATTTCAAGATACATTTCACAGCCAGATAAAAAGGAACTGCTTCTTCAACTACTACAATGGATGCCTGGTCAAGGATATGTTGTTGACTCCTCGACAAGAAACCTTATTCTTAAGCAATCTCATTTGTTTGGTCGGCAACTCATCGCAGAGATCTTGTCCAAGCATCATATCGTGTCAAGGACGATGGTAGTAAGATCTCGATCTGAGCCGAAGTTTAGTAGAGGTCAGAGAGGTAAATAAGAATGTAATAGATGTATGTACTTTGTGTCACGAGATAGATAACAGAGAGTAGTAACATTTGTAGATGTGCTAATGAATCGAATTTTACATAAATATATTCATTTTTCAACAAACCAACAAGAATTTTCATATTACACTTTCTTCGCAAATATCTCATTCTCCTTATTACTCTTCCTACTATCTCTCTGCACCTATCCTCTTTTCTCCCCGGCCAAAACCGTGTTTCTTGATATTTGTCGACATTCATAAAATATAGTTATGGTACATATATAAACTTATACTAATTTCAGTGTAAACAAAATATTTTTATATATAAGCCTACCTAACATCTAGAGTACTAAATGATTAAAATGACAGGAGAGCTACAAATCTCTAATAAAATGTTTGAGAAGGCAGATGTCAGCTTTATCTCTAATAAAATTTGTCAATAACTAATTTTTGAATCTCTAAAATAGAAAAAAGTATAGTTCAATCAACATTCATCAAACAACCTCCGTTTTTTTTCCTAACTACCAGTTTCAGTTCCAAGCCTAATTACTACGCTTACTAAAATGCACTTACTTGAGTTCGTACTGCTTTGCCGTTATGTCTCTGTCCCATGTCCTTCACATGAATTGTATATATAATTAAGTCAACTCACTAACTATAAAATATAGTTATGGTATGTTTAAGTAAATTTAAAATTTTCAATACAATATTGATTCTAGAATACAAACCTTTTAAGTTTTGGTATGTTTAAGTCTTTCGATGGTGGAACGTCATTTGGCTTTTTTTCTAGTGCTTTCTCAATCGATTTCAACAAGATCTTATTCGGACACTTCGAATCATTTCAATCTCATCAATTAAACCGAATTCATAATCTGATGTCACATGCAAAAAAAAATTAGAAAAAAAGATCGATAGTTAGTTCTTGAGAAATCAGATTAGCGGTTAATTATTTATCAAACAAAAAGACATGAAATTAGATTTAACCATTTTTTGTCTTCCTGTGCCTCTTATGACTCCGTTGAACAGATCGGAACAGGTAAAGTCGACAAGCATCTCTTTGATTGGATGCAACAACATGGTAAAGTTAGTGACTCAACTTACAGCAGCTGCATCAAATTTGTGGGAGCTAAAAGCGTCTCAAAGGCTCTAGAGATATACCAAAGCATCCCTGACGAGTCTACCAAAACCAATGTGTATATATGTAACTCCATCCTTAGCTGTCTGGTGAAGAACGGGAAGCTTGACAGCTGCATCAATTTGTTTGATCAGATGAAGCGAGATGGTCTGAAACCAGATGTTGTCACTTATAATACGGTATGTCATTATATGCAACATCTTGTTTTTTTTTTTGTATAGGTTTTATAATATATATTTTTTCTTCTTCTTTGATGTGTGTAGCTGCTTGCAGGTTTCATCAAGGTGAAAAATGGGTTTCCTAAGGCTATGGAACTCGTTGGAGAGCTGCCGCATAATGGGATAAAGATGGATGGTGTGATGTATGGGACTGTCTTGGCCATCTGTGCTTCGAATGGTCGATGTGAAGAAGCTGAAAGCTTTGTCCAGCAGATGAAAGATGAAGGTCATTCGCCCAACATGTATCATTACAGCTCCTTGCTCAATTCTTATTCTTGGAAAGGAGATTACAAGAAAGCTGATGAGCTGATGACCGAGATGAAATCAGTAGGATTAGTGCCAAACAAGGTTTGTCTTTGTTAGTATTCTCTTCTCATGCAATCACATTTGTTGTTATTATATGAGAGACTGGTTCTTTCAGTGTTTTGATTCCTTGTTTCTCGTATAACTCTTATCTGCAAATTTGGCAGGTGATGATGACAACTTTGCTTAAGGTTTATATTAAAGGAGGTTTGTTTGAAAGGTCAAGAGAATTACTCTCTGAGCTTGAATCTGCTGGCTATGCTGAGAACGAGGTAAAGCTCACTGTATATACTATAGAAAAGAGCAATATCATGTGTGACGATCAACGCACAACTTTCAGTTACATAATTACATGATAGAGAACATTGCTTATTGGTATAGCTATATTGATTGATGCTCATATAGTGTTTCTTTATAGTCTACAATCTTTTTATGTTAAGATAAAATTATTTTATTCTCTAGATGCCATATTGTATGCTGATGGATGGTCTTTCAAAGACGGGGAAGTTAGAAGAAGCAATGACTATCTTTGATGATATGAAAGCGAAAGGTGTTAAATCTGGTATGTTTATTATTAGCTGATGATTAGTTAGCTTTCATATTTTATTTTAACACATCACGACTCCAATTTTTTTTTTTTTTGTTTTTACAGATGGCTATGCAAACAGCATCATGATAGCTGCTTTATGTAGAAGCAAGCGCTTCGAGGAGGCAAAACAACTTGCGAGGGACTCTGAGACCACTTACGAAAAATGCGACTTGGTAATGTTGAACACAATGCTCTGTGCCTATTGCAGAGCAGGAGAAATGGAAAGTGTTATGCGGATGATGAAGAAGATGGATGAGCAAGCCGTTAGTCCTGACTACAATACTTTCCATATCTTGATAAAATATTTCATCAAGGAGAAACTGCACCTGCTTGCCTACCAAACCTTGCTTGACATGCATAGTAAAGGCCACCGGCTTGAGGAGGTAATAACTAGCATCAAATGCATTTTTAGTGTTCTACTAATAAGTTGAAGTTTTTCTCAACTTTATATTGTAAATTTTGCAGGAACTTTGTTCGTCTTTGATATACCATCTCGGTAAAATTAGAGCTCATTCAGAAGCGTTCTCGGTCTACAACATGCTGAGATACAGCAAAAGAACTATATGCAAGGATCTGCATGAGAAGATTCTTCACATTCTAATCCATGGGAAACTCTTTAAAGACGCATACGTTGTAGTGAAGGTTTGAAATCCCTCTCTATTAGGCAAATTTTAACATTTGGTCTGAAGCCGTGGTGAAAAATGTGTATCAGGACAATGCAAAGGTGATCTCACAGCCTACTTTGAAGAGATTTTGTAAAGCTTTTATGGTCTCGGGGAATATTAATTTAGTGAACGATGTTCTCAAGGTCTTGCATGGTTCTGGCCACAAAATCGATCAGGTAAATAAAACCAATAGGGAACAATTTGATTGAATCTATCTGTTACACGTTGGCTTGCAGAGACATTACAGACTTACAGTTGAACTATTTGCTTCTGTTTTGTAGGTTCAGTTTGAGATTGCGATTGCACGATACATTTCACAGCCAGATAAAAAGGAATTGCTTCTTCAACTACTACAATGGATGCCTGGTCAAGGATATGTTGTCGACTCCTCGACAAGAAACCTTATTCTTAAGCAATCTCATTTGTTTGGTCGGCAACTCATCGCAGAGATCTTGTCCAAGCATCATATCGTGTCAAGGACGATGGTAAGATCTCGATCTGAGCCGAAGTTTAGTAGAGGTCAGAGAGGTAGATAAGAATGTAATAGATGTATGTACTTTGTGTCACGAGATAGATAACAGAGAGTAGTAACATTTGTAGATGTGCTTAATGAATCGAATTTTACATAAATATATTCATTTTTTAACAAAACCAACAAGAACTTTCATATTACACTTCTTCGCGATATCTCCTTCTCCATACTATTCTTCATATTGTCTCTCTGCATCTCCTTCCTTTTCTCCCCAGCCAAAGCCTCCAATGTGTAGAGAAACAGGCGGAGGCGTTTTAGCATCATCCACTATCTTCATGATCTCTTCAACAGTCTGGACGGAGAAGCTTTGGCTCTCTTTACTGAAATATGCAGCTTGAGCCGTCTCTGTGAGCTCCCTTGGTAGATTTTTCAGGAACCATGGGTGTTTCTTGATATCTGCAATACTAATCCTCTACGGATCAACATGGCCAGTACCAAAGCAACTTAAGAATCAAAGCTATCTCTCGAAAACACATGTGGCTTCATTTATATAAATATACCTCCACTGGTGTGGCGAGAAATAGAAGGGAAAGGAGATGTATGCAGTCCTGTGAAATACGAACGTCGTCTGGGATCTTGTACTGGACATCCTTTATGTTCTGTAAAATAAACAAGATGACAAATTGGTGAGGAAGATGTGGAATGCAAAATACAAAGCGCCTAAAGAGAGAGACCTACTTGCATCGTTTTCCCGAAGTTTCTGTGGTCGTTCTCGTCTTCAAATGGGCGTGCTCCAACCCGCATGACATAAAGAGTCACCCCACAAGACCATATATCAGCCATCTAAAACAAGACCAGATTCACGAAGATGGATGTTTCAAATTCAGAGAAAAAGTAAAGACCATTGGTTCCATTACATGTTACACCATCTATTGCCAGTGTGCATGAAGGCCTGGTTTACCAAGCCGTGGAGGAGGACAAAGAGAAGCTTACCTTGCCATCATATTCGCCGCAAGTAAAGACCTCAGGTGGGACATAAGCAGCGGTTCTAGTTTTCGTGCTTGGACCGCCTGAATGCATCACAGACTACAATAGAAAAAAAAGAAAGATAACTTACGAAAGATGCTCTCATAATAAGATTTCAAAACTTGGAAAGTTTCTCTTATGAATGCGCCACAAACCTTAGAATAACCGAAATCACATATTTTCAGACATGGTTCGGGACTTCCATCAAGGAACGTATCCTCGAGTTTCAGTTCTCTATGGCACATTTTCTGCGACAACGAAACAAATTCAATTATCTAGAAGATTGGTAGGTAATCTTCCTCAAGCCAATATCTTTTTGCTGCCTTACCATAGCATGGCAGTAGCTAACAGCTGATATAAGCGGTTGGAATAAGTATCTCGCCTGGAACAATAAAATAATATTAAGGATTAGAAAGTAGCAGATGATAAGTTACACATCTTACAATTGTTTTGATTGTGCAAATAACAAATAAGAGAAAGATCCACAAGTTTCTCTCTTCTTCCCTACCTCCTAATCTACTAACCTCACATAAGTCAAAAACCAAAACTCACATCATCCTCGCTGAATCTTCCAGCTCTCCTTATATGCTTATAGAGTTCACCACGAGCAGCATATTCCATGACAATGGCAAGATGGGTTGGAGTCAACACCACCTGTATGGAAGATGAAAGCTATGAGGTTCACCTCTGATACCAACTCGAGTATAACAACCTTTTCAAAAATTACTAATGATGTACAAAGATTTAACAAAACAATGTCACTGACCTCCTTTAATCGGATTACACTCGGATGGTCAAGTGATTTATGTTTCATGATCTCTCTTACCAAGTCCTCATCAATCTGTATCCCAAACAAAAGCCAGAAAAT
The DNA here is from genome assembly GCA_016771965.1 of Brassica carinata. Lineage (NCBI taxonomy): Eukaryota > Viridiplantae > Streptophyta > Magnoliopsida > Brassicales > Brassicaceae > Brassica > Brassica carinata. The sequence goes on from JAAMPC010000168.1 coordinate 51,923, forward strand.
AATAAATTGCAGATCTCAGATGATTACTTGTGTTTGCTTCATCTGGGAATCAGAAATCAGACATCACCAGCTCATAACAACATTAGCAACTACACACACACATACAAATTTTTAGAGGAAAAACCTTTGAGCCACGCTCGATGAACTTCATGGCAACAAGTTCTTTGGAGTTTTTGACCCTCATGAGTCCACCCAATTCGATATATCCAGCACCTATATCTTTCACCACCTCGTACTTCTCCATTATCGACAAAACTCAACTCCACTTTAAAAGCCCTACCAGCCAAAAACCTGTAGAATGAAACCACCACAGCTAATAAAGATGAAGGAAGACTTGAAGGTGTTAGTATTCTACAAGAAATGAATAAACAATAAGAAAAAGAAGCATTGACTTTTATCGGTGAAACGCTACGCTCGAATATTGTAATCTCTGAACCAAACATACTCTCACTCTCTACCTTTGCTGATGGCAAAACTCAGAAAGAGAGAGGAAACAAGAAATCTAATTTACAAGTTGAGGTCGCAATGTTCACTCTGTAGGGATTCATAATCAACCACTATTTGTTCTTCTTATACTGCGAATTTTACAAATCTTCAAGAACCCAAACCAAAGCATTGTTATTGGCAAAGACAAATAAAAAAAAAAAGATGCTTTTACGTTTCAGCAAACCAACGACAACTTCTTTCTTACACAGACACAAACCAAAAAATATTCAACTGATTCTCACTTCTCCGCTTGCGTGTACTTCCTTTACAGTCTTCTCATATTCATCTTCTTCGTCTTCCTCTTCCTCAACCTCCTCTTCATCCACCTCCTCTTCCTCTTTCCCCTCTGAATCTCCCTCTCCTCCCCAGCCAAAACCTCCAATGGAACGGGAAACAGGCGGAGGCGTTTTGGCGTCATCCACTATCTTCATGATCTCTTCAGCGGTCTGGGCGGAGAAGGTTGGATTCTCTTTCTTGAAATATGCAGCTTGAGCTGTCTCTGTGAGCTCCCTTGGCAAGTTCTTCGTGAACCATGGGTGTTTCTTGATTTCCGCAATGGTTATCCTCTGCCAAAACAACAACAGCGTAGCTCAATTGTCAAACAAAACCATCTTTTTATAAACAGTTTGAGCTCATTTGATTGATGTGTATACCTTGAGTGAGTTGGCCACAAATATACGGGAAAGGAGATGTCTGCAATCTTGTGAGATGTGGACGTAGTCCGGGATCTTGTACTGAACAGCCATGATTTTCTGTATAACAACAAGAATCACACATTGATGAACAGGATGCAAATCACACATTGATGAACAGGATGCAGCACGAGATATATGGCTCAGAAGAAGAAAACCTACTTGTATTGTTTTCCTGAAGTTTTTGGGGTCTTCCTGGTCTTCAAAAGGGTATGCTCCAACAAGCATGACATAAAGAGTAACACCACAGGACCATACATCAGCCATCTGAAAGAAGAAAAAACAATTACAAATATTACCGACTTCCATAAAGTTAACGTGAAGAGCATGACAGTTTCATGTTAATTAAGTAAAGTTCATTTCAATGAGCATGATGCCTAATTTTACCAAGACTCAAACTGAAATAAGATTTTACCTTGCCATCATATTCTCTCCGAGAAAGGACCTCAGGTGCAATATATGCTGGAGTTCCAACAGTTGATTTGGGCCTCGAGTGCAGTAGAGAGGACTACAAAAGGACGAATAACAATGCTTTTACGTCAATGGGGAAGAACAAAAGAGGATCTCATATAAAATGGCAAAACTTGGGAGATTTTGTATAGTGCCAGACCTTGGAATAACCAAAATCACAGATTTTGAGACGTGGAGCAGGACTTCCATCAAGGAGTGTATTCTCGAGCTTCAGATCTCTGTGGCATATTTGCTGCGACAAGGTGACAACAGGATTGATTAAAAAAAATCAAAGGGTCTAGAAATCTCCCAATTCATATATATATATTTGCCTTACCATAGCATGGCAATAGCTAACACCTGATATAAGCTGCTGGAAGAAGTATCTCGCCTGGAAAAGAGAAAAGAGATTTAGAATGTATAATCACATATAAGAAGATTCACATGTTTTTTTTAATATTCTTCTGGCTCTGAAAAAAACACTAAGCAAAGCAAAAGAATGGCCAGAATTTTAAAATGCAAAGCTGACCTCATCCTCACTGAATCTCCCAGCACTGCAGATACGCTCGAAAAGTTCACCACCAGCAGCATATTCCATGGCAATAGCAAGATGAGTCGGAGTCAACACCACCTGTATGGAAGATAGATAGATAATAGCTTTGTGATTAAGTAAATCACCAACTTCAGTAAAAATGCTTTTGAGTATGTGGGAAAAAAAAGACAAAACCTCCTTAAAGCGGATGATATTAGGATGGCGAAGCGATCTGTGATTGATAATCTCTCTTGCCACGTTCTCATCAATCTGCTTCCATTAAATAACAAAGCCTAATGAGAAAAACTAGCTCTCCTCCAATCAGATAAAGATCATGAGTAATTGCGGAGGAGAGGGACCTTGGGACCACGCTCGATGTACTTCATGGCAACGAGCTCCTTGGAGTCTTTCACCTTCATGAGCCTCGCCACTCCGAAATTCCCAGCTCCTATGTCTTTCACCAGCTCGTACTTCTCCATCTTCGCTAGTCTCTATATCAACAACCCTAATTACAAAAATTAAATCTCCAATTTCTCGTTCAAATTCCTACCAAGCTAACGTGAAATCGTGAACAACGAGGACCAAAAACAAAACAATCAGTATCCAAAAAATCAAGGATGCGATTCCGAGATCTCGCGATTCGCAGAGCAAAAGGAAAGCGATAACGATGATTGAGATTTGAACTTTTTCTTTTGTTGGATTTTTTTTTTTCTTCTTCTTCTTCTTCAGATAAATAGTAAATGATGATGAGAATGAGGAATCTCCCATCTCATGAGATGCTTCCTTTTTTTAACAAAGTGGGACCCTCAAGTTACCATGCTAATAACAAATTCACTCTAGATTTTATATGGGCCTCTAAACTAATAAACGAAGCCCAATAAACTAATTAAAACCGAGCCCAAAGCCATACTACTACTCAGAGGATCGATCTCTACCGAACAAACTGTGTGCTTGCTGCTCTCTTCTATTTGGTTTGGTCTCTCTCGATCGATCGCTGCCGAGAAACGAGAGCGAGCTGCCTGCTAGCACTAACATGCAATTTGCGCCAATTTGAATCAGATCATCGAACCTACTCATTGCTCTATCTAACGCATTCCCATCACCGTCTCCGTCATCATCAGATCTGATCGTCCGCCGGGTTTCGCGATGCCGTCTTCCAACACCGCCGCCGTATTCCTTCTCCTCGTTTCTCTTCTCGCAACCTCTCTCGCCTCTGATTCAGATCACAAGGTTAGACTCGGATCTCCACATTCCGTTTTTTTGTAATATAAACAGCTCGAATCGAGTGAATGTGGCTGTAGATCTCGTGATTTGCATGGTGTTTGTTTATGAATTAACTTTTGTTTATTTATTGGGTCTGTTCCTTTTCGGATGGGTCGGATCCTGGAGCTCCATTGTACATTTCAGTCAAGTCAATGTTTTTTGTTTTTGTTTTGTTTTGCTTTTGCAGTATCAAGCTGATGAGCAGGTTACACTGTGGGTGAACAAAGTTGGGCCATATAACAATCCACAAGAAACATACAACTACTACAGCCTTCCCTTTTGCCGCCCCTCTCAAAACGATGTTCACAAATGGGGCGGTCTTGGTGAAGTTCTTGGTGGCAACGAGCTCATTGACAGCGAGATCCCTATCAAATTCTTGAGTATGTTTTACTAATTCTTAACATTGCTAGTTATCTTAGCTGTGTTTTCTGATTACAGTTACTCTTTTTCCACAGAAAATGTTGACAGGAACGTGATCTGTAAGCTTGAACTCGACCAACCTAAAGTCGAGCATTTTAAAGATGCCATCGAGTCTAGCTACTGGTTTGAGTTCTTTATGGGTATGTTTCACATTCCCTTTGTACTTATTGGCTGCTGCTGAAGTAGCTTGTAACCTTGTTTCTCATTTGGTGGCATCTTATTTGCGTGGACTTTCATCGGGTGGTTCTAACTTCAGATGATCTGCCTTTGTGGGGTATGAGTTTTTATATTTTTACTTGTTATATCCAAAATCAATCATTTTTCTGTTATAGTTTTAGAGAGTGTTGATACTACTGTCTCATCGCTATTGTAGGATTCGTTGGTGAGCTGCAATCTGACAAAAATGGTGAAAACGGCAAACATGTCCTCTACACGCATAAAAACATCATCGTCAAATACAACAAAGACCAGGTCGGTTGTCGATACAATAATATGAATATCATCTGAGCTACATGCACTGATATTTAATAATAATTTTTTATAGATTATTCATGTTAATCTCACTCAAGACAACCCAAGGCCACTGGAAGCAGGGAGGACAGTGGATCTGACGTATTCTGTTCAATGGATTCCAACCGATGTCACATTTGCCCGCCGTTTTGATGTGTATTTGGATTATCCGTTCTTCGAGCACCAGGTAACTTTTTGCTTGTTATCTTTTGTTGTGATTGGTTCACAGTTTCACAATGTATTCATCTCTTCAAAATGTTTGTTCAAGCTTTGTAGGCCGTCTAAGCGTTTTTTTTTTCTTTTTGCAGATCCATTGGTTCTCCATCTTTAACTCGTTCATGATGGTTATTTTTCTCACCGGTCTTGTCTCAATGATATTGATGAGAACTCTCAGAAATGATTACGCGAAGTATGCTCGTGAAGATGACGATCTCGAGAGCTTGGTGATGTTTCCTCAGCTTTTATTTGACATAGCTGCACGATATTTTACGCTTGTCCAACACTTACTTACTTCTTTATTTTTTGAGGCTGTAAAACCGTTTCTGACATCCGTATTGATGCCCACAGGAACGGGATGTAAATGAAGAATCTGGCTGGAAGCTTGTGCATGGGGATGTGTTCAGACCACCATTTAGTTTAGTTCTTCTCTCAGCTGTTGTTGGCACAGGTGCACAGTTGGCGTTGCTTATTCTTCTTGTCATATTAATGGCCATCGTAGGGACTCTATATGTTGGGTACGTATTACACTCTTCTTCTCACGTGCCAACCTCTTTATTCTTTGTAGTACTTTTGGTAATGCTTTTATATTTGGCAGCAGACCTCAGCTTGTTTGTTTGATCCTGCTAACATTGTATTCTGATTATTTCAGGAGAGGAGCAATTGTCACAACTTTCATAGTTTGCTATGCTCTGACATCCTTTGTCTCTGGTTACGTGAGTGGTGGAATGTACTCAAGAAGCGGGGGTATGACCTTTTCATCTTGGCAGATCTCTCTCTCTTGTGTTACCTTTGATAGTTTGATTTTTAAAATTTTATTTTAAATGTCTGATTTGTTCAGGTAAGCACTGGATCAAGTGCATGGTCCTCACGGCTTCTCTATTCCCCTTTTTGTGCTTTGGGATCGGCTTTATCCTAAACACAATTGCCATATTCTATGGATCCCTTGCGGCTATTCCTTTCGGGACAATGGTGGTTGTGTTTGTGATTTGGGGTTTCATTTCCTTCCCATTAGCCCTCCTCGGGACAGTCGTTGGGAGAAACTGGAGTGGTGCTCCAAACAATCCATGCCGTGTAAAGACTATTCCTCGTCCAATCCCTGAGAAAAAATGGTACTTGACTCCATCGGTTGTCTCTCTGATGGGCGGCTTGTTGCCATTTGGAAGCATCTTCATCGAGATGTACTTTGTCTTCACATCCTTCTGGAACTACAAGGTAATAGTAGTTGCTTTTATAAGAACAAAGCTATAAAGCAACTACTTCAAGAAGACCCACTGTGTGTGATACTTTTTTTCCTTCCCTTTTGTGTTTGACAGGTGTACTACGTGTATGGATTCATGCTGCTGGTGTTTGTGATTCTGGTCATAGTGACGGTCTGCGTGACAATAGTGGGAACTTATTTCCTGCTGAACGCTGAAAACTATCACTGGCAATGGACTTCGTTTTTCTCTGCTGCATCAACGGCTGTCTATGTCTACCTCTACTCCATCTATTACTACTACGTGAAGACGAAGATGTCCGGATTCTTCCAGACAAGCTTCTACTTTGGGTACACCATGATGTTCTGTCTTGGCCTTGGAATCCTTTGCGGTGAGAACGCTCTCTCTCTTCAAAATTAGCGTTTGGTGTTACTGGTCTTGAGTAAATTTTCTTTGTATATAAATCTTGCAGGAGCGGTTGGATTCTTGGGATCAAACCTGTTTGTAAGGAGAATCTACAGAAACATCAAATGCGACTAGAGGAGATATCAATAAAGAGGTAAAAACCATCGAGTTGAGAAGGAAACTTGTTATGGTGGACATACATTATATATAAACGCCAGTAGAGAGGGAGAATATATAAGTATTCTTCAATGGGGTCTTTGCGTTTTTTTTGGTAAGTGAACTGTTTTTCTCTTTAGATTAGAATTTGAGTGGGTGTAATATACAACAACTACTACTACCTGTAATTTTTTTTCCCCTGTTCCTTATAACTTTACTTTCACTTGGAACATTGAATGTGTGTCCTTAAGGAGCAATTGGACAAGTCTAGAATCATCCAAAGTCCAAGTATTCTAAATAGTGTGACTTGTCCCAAGCCCAACCACATATTAACTAATTCTCACCAACATAACAATGCACACATGTAACACACACTCACATAGAGACAATACTCCCAAGAAGATAGCAGTAGCGCCCACGTATCTTGCGCCACGTGGCGGATAGCGTTCAAAAACTCAGCCTGTTTTTATACTCCATCTCAACAAAGGCCACACGCTCTCACAAATAGGAAGAACAAGAAGAAGATTAATCATCTCTTTCGGCAATGGCTTCCACTGCTCTCTCCAGCGTCACCGTAAGCACCTCCTTCCTCCGCCGCAAGCAGTCACCAATCAGCCTCAGATCACTCCCCGTGGCCAACACACAATCCCTCTTCGGCCTCAAACCCTCGACCTCTCGCGGCGGCCGCGTCACAGCCATGGCTACCTACAAGGTGAAGTTCATCACACCAGATGGAGAGAAGGAAGTGAAGTGCGACGGTGACACATACGTCCTCGACGCGGCGGAGGAGTCCGGAATGGATTTGCCGTACTCATGCCGTGCGGGAGCTTGCTCGAGCTGCGCAGGTAAAATAGTGTCTGGCTCCGTTGACCAGTCGGACCAGAGCTTCTTAGACGATGACCAGATCAGCGAAGGGTTTGTTCTCACGTGCATCGCTCGTCCAACTTCTGATGTCGTTATTGAAACCCATAAAGAAGACGCCATGATTTAAATTACTCAAAAAGTATTTCACTTTCTATCGAAATCATCACATTAGAGAGTATGTTAGATGATGGATAATAAGACTGATCATGTCATCCTTTTCGATACTCTGTTTCAGTGTTACAGTATTTTACGTGGATGTCAAGTATTTTTTTTTTTCTGAAAGAATGTAAAATTAATTTCAATAAAAGAAAAATTTACAGTAAATGTGCCTTTGTTGAGATGTATACTAATTACAACTTGAACAAAGCTTCAATAAGAAATAAGTCCTCCTAAACAACTCAAACAGTGTTTCTCCACCATCACCATTATGTTCTTCACTCCCACTTGCTCTCCCTTCCATTATAAATTTATATTAAGGCTGCTTCCAACCGATGCTATCGAATGTTTCAGACAGATATTTCTTCGAAATAAATGTTTAATCATTCCAAGAAGGCTTCTTTCACCCCATATTTTTATTTTATTTTATTTTAATATCTCTGTTTTCTTTGGGATTTGGTTCAGATTTTTAATCAATGATGCAAGGTGCAGTACAATTGCAGCCAACGGATTGGCAGAAGCTGAGTGGTTCCGATGAGATAATAATAAAGGCTGAAGATTTGGAGAGTGTTTCTGCGTCATCTTCTTGCTGTCGTATCTGTCTGGAGAATGATGGCGGCGGCGATGAATTGATATCACCGTGTATGTGCAAAGGCACTCAGAAATTCGTTCACCTTTCCTGTCTCGATCATTGGCTGAAGATTCGGAGAATGCTTCTGCTTGCTGTCGTTTCTGTCTGATGGAGAATGATGGCGGCGGCGATGAATTGATATCACCGTGTATGTGCAAAGGCACTCAGAAATTTGTGCATCGTTCGTGTCTCGATCATTGGCGATCGCTCAATGATGGAAGCTTTGCTTTCTCTAACTGCACCACATGCAATGCTCAGTTTCACCTCCCTGAGGTCGAGCAGCCCGTTGGTGATTACTTCACCGTCTGGCATGCGTTTTTGATGTTGCAGTTTGTGAGTCGATCTCTTTCTCTTTTGTCTACATATTGCTTTCTTGTTGCTCCTGTTTTGGAATCTTGACCTGGTTTCTCATTGCTGAGACCTCTTCTTGATTGTTGACAATTATATATTCATAGGCTGCTGCCTTGACGGCCGTGATGACATACGTGATAGATATTCACGGAAACTTTCGCAACTCTCTCAAAAATGAACAGGTTATTGGTATACTGGCTAAACATCCCATCCTGTTTTATTATTCCATTGGTGAGTCCTGAATCTTTCATCTTTTTCCAATAAATTGAATTCCCCAGCGGTATCTAGAAACCTAACACGCTCTTTAAACATTCTTAGGATTTGTAATCATCTTCGGGATGTATGGGTTTCTTTGCCTCATTACACTATGTATGTATTTTTCCCTGCGTCGGTGGGGTTTTTAAACTTATGAGACTATTCTTTTTTGCAAGTAAAAACGTTATATGGAGTTTCGCGCGCTTAAAAAAAAGAGGTAAAGTTTATGCAGCTTTCTTTTCTTTATCGCGGGGTTGTAAGTATGTAAATGTATAAACTTGTATTTGTATGTTTATGAGCTGAAGCAACACTACGGAGGTGTTGAAATGATTTGATTTTTAATGAGTTCTATAGATAATTGAAAAATTTAATGTGTTTTTTGATAAACTACTCCTATTTGAATATCGATAGTGAATACTATAAATAGTGAAGGGATTAGTGTTCCTCTAAGTTTATCGCTGCTTCAATTTCCTAGAAAGTTAAACTCCAAACAAGTATAAATATCTCAAAATACTGAAAAAAACGACCACAGTTGGAGTCGAACCCACGACCTTCTGATCCGAAGCCAGACGCGCTAATCCACTGCGCTATGCGGTCTATGAATTTAAAGCTGAAAACATTAATTATATAGAGAACGTATTTTTTTGTAACCAATCGAGCAATACCTAGCCATTAGTCACAAGAAATGCCAACCAATTCTTAAGCCTCCTTCATAACTCATAAGAATGTCAATAAACTAAAAGAAGACAATTGTATCATCCACATCAAGAATCATATAACAACAGCTCACTCTAAGAAAAATATAATAAAGCCTCAAGCCCTCAACTCGTAAATCTTATATACAAAGAAAAAGACATGAATTGAATGGCATGAAACCCGTATGTAATATCAACCTTTAAGCCCAAGAACAATCTTTCAAGACCTCATAGGCAATTGATCGTTGTTCTTCGCTCAACTTCTTAGGAAAATTCACTAAAAACGTGATTCTCAAGTCACCTCGTTTACCTTCTTCTTTAGCATTAGGCAAACCTTGACCTTTAATAGCCTTCTCAAACCCATGAAAGATCACTTCTCCTACAGATACCGACATCGACTCACCACTCAGTAACGGCACCGAGAGTTTGCATCCAGTCAAAGCCTTTACAAGTGGAATCTCGACCGCAATCTCTAAGTCGTCACCACGTCGTTTGAACAGAGGATGTCTCTTTTCTTCGACCACGAACGTGATGTCTTCAGGGAGGTAGCCTGGTTTCTCGTTACCTACTCCTTCGAATGTGATCTTTGTCCCTTTCTTCCATCCCGGTTTGATGTTCACTTTCAACGTCTCTTCTTGTTTCCTAATCAACCTGTTCATTACAGAACACAATGAATGGACCAAGGCAAGATAAACACAAATTTTTGAAAACCCAAAAACTAATGTGCCTGCAACCACTAGACCGAACCAAACTTAAAGAAAATGAATGAGTTTGAGAGACAAACCCTTCATCGGTGATGATGTCCCTAGTGATCTTGATGTTCTTGACTCCACCATGGCATAGTTCTTCCAACGTACACTCGAGCTTTTTCTCCACAGCCGGCGGCTTCTTCGGCTGCGTCGACTGAGAGAAAACTATCGGTGTCGTGCTCTTCCTGCTCACGCTCCTCCCAACTGACCCACCCGTATCCCTCTTCGACTGCTGTCTCGTGCTCGTGCTCGTGCTCTTTGAAAACGACGTCGTGGACCCTGATCTCCCGTCTTTATCTCTCTTGCTACGGCTCTTCGAAATAGTCTTCGGAGAAGACGGGGTAGAGCTCGGAGGGGACGTTAGTCCCTGCGCGGAGCCAAACAAATCTCCCAAGGTCTGATCTTTCCCTCTCGGGCTCGCGAAAGGCGACGTCATCGGGCTCGCGTTGTTGGAGACGGGGCGTGATTTGAGTCCGTGTGTTCTCCCTACGCCTCCGTGGCTGCTGCCGCCGCCGTCGTCTCTGCGGCTGGTGGTTCTCGAGAAAGTGGAGCGGCGGTTGGAAGAGGCGGAGGAGAGGTAGGTCGGACGAGCTTGCGGCGTGTGGCTGCGGCGGCTGCTGGAGTTAGATAAGAGAGAAGAACGGCGTTTGAAGACGGAGCTATCGTCCATGCTCTGTAACCGGAGACCTCTCCGAGCAGCGATGAGATCATCCTCCTCCGCGAATTTCTCCTCTAGATATTTCTGGTGGATCGTCTGAAAAAATGTAATATCAAATTCATTACATTTTTTTTTTTAATCCAAAATGATGATAAAAATCAGATATTTGGAAAATTGATCAATGTTTCGATTTGTTGAGAGAGAGGAGACGTACGGAATCGTTGTCGGAGTGAGAGTCGGTTTTGCGATGAGAAGAGAGAGGGTGCAGTTTTGTGACGATTGATTTGTATGCTTTGCATGCTGTCTTGGAGATACCGAAGAAATCTGTCGCCGGCGATCGTGGAGTTGTCATTGCATCGATAAGAAGAAGAAGAAAAACTTGATCGGGAAAATGGCGGAAAGAAAAAGACATGAATTGAATGGCATGAAACCCGTATGTAATATCAACCTTTAAGCCCAAGAACAATCTTTCAAGACCTCATAGGCAATTGATCGTTGTTCTTCGCTCAACTTCTTAGGAAAATTCACTAAAACGTGATTCTCAAGTCACCTCGTTTACCTTCTTCTTTAGCATTAGGCAAACCTTGACCTTTAATAGCCTTCTCAAACCCATGAAAGATCACTTCTCCTACAGATACCGACATCGACTCACCACTCAGTAACGGCACCGAGAGTTTCTCCACCATCACCATTATGTTCTTCACTCCCACTTGCTCTCCCTTCCATTATAAATTTATATTAAGGCTGCTTCCAACCGATGCTATCGAATGTTTCAGACAGATATTTCTTCGAAATAAATGTTTAATCATTCCAAGAAGGCTTCTTTCACCCCATATTTTTATTTTATTTTATTTTAATATCTCTGTTTTCTTTGGGATTTGGTTCTGATTTTTCCTCTCTTCTTTTTATCTCTCTCTCAATGATGCAAGGTGAAGTACAATTGCAGCCGACGGATTCGCAGAAGCTGAGTGGTTCCGATGAGATAATAATAAAGGCTGAAGATTTGGGAGTGTTTCTGCGTCATCTTCTTGCTGTCGTATCTGTCTGGAGAATGATGGCGGCGGCGATGAATTGATATCCCGTGTATGTGCAAAGGCACTCAGAAATTCGTTCACCTTTCCTGTCTCGATCATTGGCTGAAGATTCGGAGAATGCTTCTGCTTGCTGTCGTTTCTGTCTGATGGAGAATGATGGCGGCGGCGATGAATTGATATCACCGTGTATGCAAAGGCACTCAGAAATTTGTGCATCGTTCGTTCTCGATCATTGGCGATCGCTCAATGATGGAAGCTTTGCTTTCTCTAACTGCACCACATGCAATGCTCAGTTTCACCTCCCTGACGAGCAGCCCGTTGGTGATTACTTCACCGTCTGGCATGCGTTTTTGATGTTGCAGTTTGTGAGTCGATCTCTTTCTCTTTTTTTGTCTACATATGCTTTCTTGTTGCTCCTGTTTTGGAATCTTGACCTGGTTTCTCATTGCTGAGACCTCTTCTTGATTGTTGACAATTATATATTCATAGGCTGCTGCCTTGACGGCCGTGATGACATACGTGATAGATATTCACGGAAACTTTCGCAACTCTCTCAAAATGAACAGGTTATTGGTATATTGGCAAAACATCCCATCCTGTTTTATTATTCCATCGGTGAGTCCTGAATCCTTCATCTTTTTCAATAAAATTGAATTCCTCAGCGGGATCTAGAAACCTAACACGCTCTTTAAACATTCTCAGGATTTGTAATCATCTTCGGGATGTATGGGTTTCTTTGCCTCATTACACTATGTATGTATTTTCCCTGCGTCGGTGGAGTTTTTTAACTTATGTGACTATTCTTTAACTGCAAGTAATAACATTATATGGAGTTTCGCGCGCTTAAAAAGAGGTAAAGTTTATGCAGCTTTCTTTTCTTTATCGCGGTTGTAAGTATGTAAATGTATAAACTTGTATTTGTATGTTTATGAGCTGAAGCAACACTACGGAGGTGTTGAAATGATTTGATTTTTAATGAGTTCTATAGATAATTGAAAAATTTAATGTGTTTTTGATAAACTACTCCTATTTGAATATCGATAGTGAATACTATAAATAGTGAAGGGATTAGTGTTCCTCTAAGTTTATCGCTGCTTCAATTTCCTAGAAAGTTAAACTCCAAACAAGTATAAATTGGATTTTGGGCCTTGTGGGGAAGATCGTTTTCCTTCTTAGATCTCCTCAGGAAGTCATTGTCGTTCTGCAGTTGGTTTTGATCGGTATCGCCGCTAGAGTCTCGACTTGTCGGCGTTATTAGGTGGTTTCGTTCGGTTATGGTGGTTAGTTCCTTGGATCTCCGGCGTGGTCTAGCACTCTCTTCCGTAGTCGGTGAACTCCGGTGCTTCTTTAGATCGAGGCGGGCCTTGGGACAGATGCAGATAGGAGAGATGGTGCTCTGTCTCAACTCCGGCCCGTGTGATGATTTTGTTGTGCATATCGAAGTCGATCGTCTATGGCTGTTTGTGGACAGCTTGCTCGAACCTTCACCGGATACCTTCTCCACGGTTCTCATTCTAGCTTTGCTCTGCTTTGGCGAATGCCTTAGCTTGGTC